>CANYCX011287570.1:0-13646 GCA_948193385.1 Breynia disticha f. nivosa
CAATCTCTGCCTCCGTCTTCGCGCCTCCAGCTCCAGAGCCGCTCCCCCTTGCTCCGGCTAGATGGGGGAGCGGTGTAGGTGCTCCTATGGAGGCAAGGGTTAGCGGCCGCTCACCCCGCTAACCTTGTGCCTCCGTCCCTGGTGGTATTTGAGTGTTGGAAAAATGAGAGAATTGGAGTGACTGTACCACCAGTAGACTATACAAGTCTATTGGTTTTATTTTCATTTTCTCTATGATCCACATGGAATAAATCGGACTTGAAAATACTGTTTTCTTAATATAAATGTTAGGATACCGAACCTTCTAAACTGAAATCTGTATGGAAGAACTAAGGCTAGAGAATCAGTTCCTGCCTGAAAATGGATCAATAAATAGTGAGGTATCTATATATAATCTTCTTTCGTTTCAGGAAATTGAACAATTTAGTTGACACTGTGAAAATGAATGCAAAAGGGTTCGTGAATCCTAAAACAACTGCCACTACTCCGAGGAAATCGTGTCTGAAGCCAAAATAATCTCTCAGGAATTGTTCCACAGTCTCATCACTTTCAAGTGCATCCTTAATGTCTCCAACCTGTGATATGATCAATCCTTACAATATCCATGCCATAGTACATATCAATATTTCTCCAGGTTTTTCCTGATGTCAAGCTGAGAGCCATGAACCTGATCCAGGCTTCAGGTCTTCCTTTGATAATAAATCCACTAAAGGACAGTTTCAGAACCCATATTGTTCGTGACCAATTGGTATTAGTTTTGCTGGTTTATAATGACACAATTGAGCGGTGTTGATGAAGTGTTACATTTAAAATTATTTATTGTGATCTTCATTTGGTTCTTAATCTACTCTTTTAATCATTCAATAGCTTCTAATTGTTTGTTAAGTTTATTGGACAAAGATGATAGAGATTTGCTACTCTCAATTTATTCATCAACTTACCAATTCATTTCAGTAATTTGAAATAAAATTACTTTGTTTTTACTAATATATAAAGGCCGAAGAACACATCAAATAAATTCCTTAATTTGATTCACACATCAAATAAACTCCTAGTCAATCAGTTGAATTTCAGCAGTGCATAATTGAAAAATTACTTTGTTTTTAATATATCGTAAGAGTTGATACGAAACTCAATAACAAAAACTATAAACAAATCTAACCTAACGCAAAACATGTATATGCAAAACCTATTGATGGGAAAAAATGAACAATAAAGATGCGGTGTAATAGAAAACAATCATAAAATACAAAATTTACGTAAATCAATTGAAGTGATTTATGTCTACGAACAAATAGTTTAATATTCTTTTATTGCTTTATAATGTTTGGCAAAAAGTACAAAATTGATGAACAAATCACTATTTATGTGTAAAACAAACTATGACACCAACACTAGAATTGGTCTACACAATCGTGTCTTGGAAAACAATGGCAAGGGGTCGACCGTCTACTTCAACGTACAAATACATTGTCGTTACATGGGTAAAGACACAATCGTGTGTCTTCCTATGTATTCTCCCATTCCGCTACACTGTCTAAAACTTGCATTATAAGCTCATAAAATCTGTCATGCCTTCATTGTTTTTTCCACAGACACTCAGGACTTACACGACCTGTGAAAACCGTGTACCGAATCGTATAACTCGATGATCAAATTTACACTGGTAAGCACACGCCTATGTAACCGTCCTTTAATCAACTGAAACTCTGTCGAACATGTACTTCAACATGAACATACACTGTCATTACAAAGGGAAAGACACGACTGTGTCTTGGCCTATGTAATCTGCTGCTCTACTATACGGTCTGGAGCTTGCATTATACGCTCATGTAATGGATCTTGTCTTCCATTGTTTCTTCCCACGGATACTCTAACACTTACACGGTCTATGAAAACCGTGTATCAAGCCCTGTAACTCGACAATCAACTACATGTGTAAGTACACGCTCACGTAACCGATCGCTTAACTCGACTAAAACTCCATTAATACTCTAAAACATCTCAAACTGCCTTAAACAATTTCCAACGTGTTTTGCATCAATACACACATTCAAATGTCTGAAGGCCAAAATAATCTCTCAGGAATTGTTCCACAGTCTCATCACTTTCAAGTGGATCCTTAATGTCTCCAACCAGTGATATGATCAATGCTTACAATATCCATGCCATAGTACATATCCATATTTCCAGGTTTTTCCTGATGTCAGTGCAAGCTGAGAGCCATGAACCTGATCCAGGCTTCAGGTCTTCCTTTGATAATAAATCCACTAGAGGACAGTTTCAGAACCCATGATTTTTCGTGACCAATTGATATTGGTTTTTCCGGTTTATAATGACAGAATTGAGCGGTGTTGATGAAGTTTTACATTTAAAATTATTTATTGTGATCTTCATTTGGTTCTTAATCTACTCTTTTAATCATTTAATAGCTTCTAATTGTTTGTTAAGTTTATTGGACAAAGATGATAGAGATTTGCTACTCTCAATTTATTCACCACCAACTTACCAATTCATTTCAGTAATTTGAAATAAAATTACTTTTTTTTTAAGATGTAAAGGCTGAAGAACACATCAAATAAATTCCTTAATTTGATTCACACATCAAATAAACTCCTAGTCAATCAGTTGAATTTCAGCAGTGCATAATTGAAAAATTAGACCAAAACGCATATAATTGGCTGCCTTCAACGATGCGAGGCTAAAAGCTATCGTAGCAGTTGATACGTAGCTCAATAACGAAAACTATAAACAAATCTAACCTAACGAAAAACAACATAGATATGCAAAAACCTATTGATTGGAAAGAATGAACAACAAAGGTGTGGTGTAATAGAAAACAAACAATCACAAAATACAAAATTTACATAAATCAATCGATGTGATTTACATCTATGAACAAATAATTTAATATTCTTTTAATTTTTTATAATATTTGGCAAAAAATGCAAAATTGATGAACAAATCACTATTTGTGTAAAACAAATTATCAGACCAACCCTAAAATTGGTCTACACAATTTACACAATCGTGTCTTGGAATACAATGGCAAGGGGTCGGCTGTCTACTTCAATGTAAAAATACATTGTTGCTACATGGGTAAAGACACAATCGTGCGTCGGCCTATGTATTCTCCCGTTCCACTACACTGTCTAAAGCTTGCATTATACGCTCATAGAATGTGTCATGCCTTCATTGTTTTCCCACAAACACTCATCAGTTACACGACCTGTGAAAATCATGTACCAAGTCGTATAACTTAATGATCCAATTTAAACTGGTACGCACACGCCTATCTAACCATCTGTTTAATCAACTAGAACTCTGTCGAACGTGTACTTCAACAAAAATATACACTGTTATTACAAAGTTAAAGACGCGACTGTGTCTTGGCCTGTGTAATCTCCTGCTCTACTATACGGTCTGGAGCTTGCATTATACGCTCATGTAATGGGTCTTGCCTTCCATTGTTTCTTCCCAAGGATACTCTAACTCTTACACGGTCTGTGAAAACTGTGTACCAAGCCCTATAACTCGGCAATCAACTACATGTGTAAGTACACGCCCATGTAACCGATCGCGTAATCAACTAAAACTCCATTAACACTCTAAAACATCTCAAACTGCCTTAAACAATTTCCAACGTGTTTTGCATCAACACACACATTCAAATGACTCCAAACCACTCTAGAAAATATATTCAACCAACACCTATTACTAGACTAACGAACAAGATTGAACACACAACATATTTGCGTTTTATCTTCAATTGGGTTCAACACTTAACCAGTAAGCAGGGACGGAACCAGAGGGGGGGCGGGGGCAGCGGCCGCCCCCCCTTGTCGTGAACTTAGAGGGAGCACTGCCCCCCTTAGTGCCGGAGCAAGGGGGAGCGGAGGTGCGGTGGAGTGGAGTGGAGGGGCGTGGCCAGCATGCCGTCACTGATGGAGAAGAAACGACGCGAGGAACAGGGACGGAATCACAGGGGGGAGCAGAAGCAACGCTCCTCCTTATTATCCGAGCAAGGGGAGCAGTGCTCCGGTGAGTGGTGGTCAATGATGTTTTAAGTGAAGAGAAGGCGGGTTTCTTCTGGATGTTAGAAGAGGAAGAAAAACTACTCGGCGCTGACAAAAACACTTAATATGGAAGGTTTTTAAGCCTTTGAACGGGTGAAGAGAGGTGGGCGCACTGAAGAAGAAGTCAGAAAGTTGCGGTGGAGATTGGGGAAGAAGAGAAAAACGACGACGTATTGAAAATGAAATCAACTTTGTGCCTGAGTTATTTCTGAAACTTGGCTTCTGATTGGTCTAAAAAGAGGATTAAACCTATAATCTTTCAAAGGGGTACAAATCAAAATGCACCTATTGAGTAATGTCATTACTTTTGCATGTTTTCTTCGATTGATTAATTGAAGAGTAGTTTAATTGAGCTCCATCATTCTATTTTTTTAATTAAAATATAATATATAATTAAATCATACTTATCTTATTTGTGTGAATATAGATATGTTACATAGTCAAGTGAGGTATATAAATTTATTAATTATTTTACAGAAATGAATAAGAATTAATTTAAAGTAAATATATTATTCTTTTAATTTAGATTAAAAATTAATTCATACAATTTATGTCATTAGATTATGAGTGTTGAGTTAATACTTATTTCTGGTAATAATTAATAATAAATATAAATTTTTACTATGATTTATTTTTTAAAATATTTTGTTCAATATGTATGCATAGAATTCTGTTTAATTGTATTGTTGATTGAATGATGTGATTTGTTAATGAATAGAATTATTGAATGTTATTTAGCGAAAAAATCAAGTGGATTTAACTAAGAGAACAAAAACCACTTCATTTTAGTCTCACAGACCCGGAAATCATTTTGTGAAACCCATCAAATTTCCAACGACTTTGTCGTTCTATCAAAAATTTGGTGCACCCACTGTAAAAGTTTTCTGGCTCCGCCACTGATCCGCCCCATAATTCATTGCCTTATAAAATTAACATTTCATCCTCGTCTCGTCTAAAAAATATGAAATGTATCTATGTCACATTCCACCCGGTCTTTTAAATATATAATTTTTTATTTATAAAATATATATTTATTTAGTAATTATTATAGTTTAAAATATATAATCATAGTATAATGAATATTTAATTTAAAAATAAAGTGTAAGTGTTTAAATTATATTTTTATAATAAAATACCTAAGTAAATATCAACTCCACACTGTCTCTCTTATTTTTAATTTTAAGTTGTTCCGTGTCTTATTCTGTTCTCGTCAAACGTTTAAAAACCAGTCCCATTCAAATTGGGTCGAATCAGATTCCCACTTCGAATAGGATTTTTCCATCCCTATTTTTAGCCCCTAGAGCTTACTGTAAATGATCCAACCACGACTGCCAAGACGATTCATAAATGATACTTATCTGTCACAAACAGTTTGTCGTGATACGTGGGATCGCACAAGATGCTTGTTTGTTGGCGTAATGTGGGATGTGAGACAACGCACAAGGTGTAGTACATGTAATAGGTGGTCATCTGTCCCTTTGATAGATGCGTCATCTAACACCACACTGGTCGGGAGTTGTCCCCGCTCTCCTGATGAACCCACAAAAGAGTGAAATCAGTGAAGTATTGAAGATGGATCAAGACTTACCTCAGGGAAAGTTTGGGTCCTGGAGTGCCATACGAGAATGTTCCTGTGCCGAAACTCTCACCATGTGACATATCGCTCTCACATGGCAAGTGGTAAGTTAAGGTAATCTCTAATCAAATATTTTAAAATACAATAAATTTATTAAAAATTTAATAGTTACAGTATTTATTTATTCACTTCAATCAATTTTATTTTATTTTTAACATTAAAAAATTTAAACATATTCATCTTTTTATTATTTTTATATTTAATTTAATGATCAATTAATTAATTTAATAATTTTATATTCAAATATTTTTTTGAATAATTTTTTTTAGCAATATTTTTTAAAACAACAATTTTAAACGCAATTCCAAACATAATTTAAGTCTTTTAGGATACATAAATAAAGACTTAGATTAAGTTAATTAAAAGCAATAATCATTGTATAGTTTTATAAAATTATTTTTATTAAATTTATTAGAATAAATATATGAAAATTATATTTATATTAAAAATATAAAATTTAATTAATTTGTTAAAGAAAAAAATAATTTTTAAACAAAAAAATTGTATAGACATAAAAATAAAAGGTTGCAACAGAAAAGTAAAAAAAGAAAGTGGATTAAATGCTGGTATTATCAAAATAGAAATATTACAGTAATGCACTTTTTCAAGATGCATGGTTATAATATTTCCATGAAAGTATTCATTGATTATATCAATATATTTGAATAAATGTTCACCAAAGGGTATTCTTACGATGTTCGCAGATTTGCTTGCGTTTTTTTGCCTAAGGTTCTGCAATCTGTTAGATTTATGTTGACCCGACACGAGCTCGATTCGTTAACATGAATCGGCGGTGTAGAAGAAGGGTGGTTTGATTGGTTTGGTGGGAGTGATTGGTGGATGCCCATTTGGAGGGATGGCTCCTCACTACCATATCAATCAACATTGTGGGCCACGTGTACGGCATGTGTTGGTTACATTAATTTTAAAAAACCCCTAATCAAGCTTTTAATAATGCTATAATACCATCATTTGTGTTAAACATACACCACCAAGTCACACTCTACAACCTAACTTAACCATGCTACCTAAATAAATTATACTAAATCTAAAAGCATAAATACATATTGAATTCGATAATTTTTAATAAAAATAAATTGAATTCGATAGGACTTCACTTAATTAGAGGTAAGTAAAGATACGAGATGTTGGAATTCTGATGTAGTAGTAATAAAACACAGATAGTTACTGTTGGTTATTATGAAGAGAATTTTGTTAATTATGATACTAAAATATTTTAAAATTCTAAGTTTGAATATATATACTTTGTAAGAATTATGAATTGCACCAAGTAAATTAAATTATTTTCCCATTAAGTACTCTATTTGTCAAGAAATATATTTGCTAGAAGGTTTGATAAAGTAATTTTTAATTTTTGTTGTTATATAAAAAATTTGATGTTTTATGAAAATAAATTTATTGTCACCTAAAAATTAACCACATAAGTAATGATAAGAGCAAAACGAATTCAAACCGCCGATTCACAGTTCGAGAAAAGCAAGAGTTGAAACCAATCTGTGTACTATGCGATTTAACCGGTTCGGTTTCAATTTCCAAATCAACAGTTCTTCACTGTTCATTGTTCATAGGAGTCGTAATCGAACTATGAACCAATTGGTTCCAGCGATTCGATTATGATTTTGATTCAATAAGAAATAAGACCAAGAAGATGTAAGAGTTGAGGGTGACCTAAACTTATTTGACAACCACATCACGACATTTAGCAAAGGCTATGACAGAATAATTTTCAATAAGAAATAAGACGAAGAAGATGTAAGAGTTGATTTAATAATAAGATTAAGGTGTTAAGCACATTGATGGGTGAAGTAAGCAAAGAGGTCAACCACTAAAGTATGCTTTCTCTCTTTATAAATCTCCACTTAAATATTTTTTAAATTTCCCATTTTTATATTTATTTATATGCATGTTTTCGCACATATCTAATCATCTATTGTTCTTCATAAAAAAAATCTAATTGTTTATTCTTGTTGCGGTGGAGCCTTTTTGTACGTCGGAGAGCGTCGGAAGACGAACCTCTAACTTCTGACAACATTCTATTTTGTAGAATTCGTAATCTTAGTGATAAGGATGTCGTTTGCCAAATTCAGCCGACACCAACTTAATTTATATCTAAAATATAATTATTTATATTTGGAATTTAATTATGCAAATTTATGCATGCATGTGCTTTTAGAATTTTCAATTATTTAAAAAAGTTAATGGTTAAATTCGAAGAACAAATTTAGCAGCCCCCACCAGCATGATCCAAAATTATGACTCAACTTTACGGCTACAAGAAAGCCCTACCAGTCACTCACTGCCCTTTATTTCCCTAATTCTCCATTTATAATTTCACTGTTTTAACGGTACCAATCTCATTCAACTGCTTAGGATTTGCCGACTGCCTTTTAATTTTACTTCACTACCTCCTTTTCCTGCATCTCACTCTACTTTCTGGAGTTGTAATTCATTTGTTTGCTTAGTAAATTTTACGAAAGGAGTCGGACTAGCCCACAAACCAACAACATAGAGTCTAGCGCCGTTACAGAGTTAAGATCGAACACCGCATTCTAGTATGTTGGTTGACTTCTTTACCGTTGAACTTACGGAAAAATGGTTGTCAAAGAGAATATGTGCTGTATTTAAAGATGTTTTGAACCTCACTACACAACGCCACCCCCAGGGGGGCCTCACGCATGCATGCCTCATATTAAGTCAATGAGGAACCTTTCTAAATTATTAATCAAACTCAACTTAATTGTCAATCATAACCCAACTCAGTCTTAAACAAATGATGCTGCTGATTTTGGAGTTTCTCTCTCTTCAATTTCATCGATTTTTGACACTTGAAATCGACTTTAGGATACCATTTTAGACTTCAAATACATTAGTCAAATTTGAAATGCTATCTTTATTTCAACAGATATAATCAAATGCTTATTTGGACGCACCATTTTCGTTTAGGTAGCAATTCTTGGTTGAGAAACTAAAGATCGTAGGCGTCTAGTCAAGAACAAATGGGAGGGGAGGGGATGGGAGGGGAGGGGGCCTCATATTCTCTCTTCATTTTGATGGGACATTTTTTTTGTTTTCTTCAAGGTTAGTGTAATAATACCTTATCGATATCTCGTTAAATTTTGATATGACGACTGTCCTCGTTAAGAACTTTATTTACTTTACTAAAATTATACAAATTATAGAAAATAAAAATTATTTTTATTTAATAAACTAAAGACTTAAATTTATTTTAATTATATTTAACGATAAATTTTATCATCTCATTGAGTCTTTTTTTAAGGATTAAGAAGACTCGTAACAAAAGTCCCCTTAGCATCCACTTTGAATGCTTTTGTGTTGTCCATTCAAAAAAGGCAATGAAAGATGATTCTCCCAAACCTATGAAGTTGGTAGTTGTATGAGTAATTGTTCATGATTTAAGGAATGAAGAGCATCTTCCTTGTTTGTGTCCAAAGCTGATTTAACCACCTAAGTTCAATGCATTTATGTCCAGGCTCCTACTCATGCTATGTATAAACCACATAGGTTACTCTAATTTATTAGTGTAATTTTATCTTATGCATCGTCAATTGTGACATCTTGGTTCAATTGAGACTAAAATTGGTTGTATCTTGCACTGATTGTTTTCCTACATTACAAGTGCAAAAATACGATCGTTAATGATTTAACTTAGTTGTGTCTTACATTGGATTGCTTTAGTGTTTTACACAAATAAAGATACGATCGTATAATTGTTTGATTTTAACCATGTCTTGCACTGGAATATTTTGGCATAATTAATTTATGTAATTAATTTATATTTTTTGTACAACATTTTCTAATTATTGTACTATATTTTTAATTTATGATTAAAAATACCGCGAAATTTCATTAAAAAAATCATTTATCAAATTACTATTTATCGCAAAAAATACACCAAATTGGCATTTCTAAAATGCAGACCTTTAGTTGGTATTTTACATGTTGCTCGACACATTTTATCATCATAACAATGGAAAAGTAGAATTTTCATTTTGATCGCATTGTAGCAATGCTCATAGGATTAAACGGTAAATTTTAATATGAGGACTTTGATGGATGAGTCCCTTTCTTCGTTTTATTGAAACTGTACATATTACGTAAAATTAAAACTGTTTTTACTGAAAAAATAAAAGGTCCAGATTTATTTTTACCGAATCTAACGGTTGTACTTTGTTGCCTCATTGAGTTCCTTTTGTAAGGTACTCATAGTAAAATCCCCGGATTAACCCTTATTAATTATACAATTATGAAAAAACAGTATTTTCTTATGAAAATTGAAATTATAAAACAAAATCATATTCGAATATTAATGACACAATTATGAAAAACAGTGTTTTCTTATGAAAATTGAATTTACAAAACAAAATCATACTCAAATTCATCCTGTTTTCTTCAAACCAAAAGATCCGAAGATCTAATTTGAACCGACCCAAAATTTCCTTTCTTTTAGTTCGGGTTTCTTTTGAATATTTCAAATCAGTTTGAATTTTTCAAAATGAAGTTTTCATTCTTTGGGTTGGGTCTAGTTTTTGAATCAGAATTAAACTAAATCAATCCATACTCACCCCTAACCAGGTCGATACATAGTTAAGATATATGATTCTATTTTAGTATAATGAAACTTACATTTAGGTGTATCAATTCGTATTAGCCGTATCATAATTGTGTCATGCTATTTCTTATTAAATATTGTTGTTGATGAAACAAACATTAGAAAAATTAAATTCATGCAATTTATGTCGTATACTAATTGTATATGTACAAGTCATGTATTTAAACTTTATATGGCAACCTTGTCATTCCTAGACAAAATTATTTTTTTAATACCAAATGTCGAGAATTATACTGTAGAAAAGCAAATCTGCCTTCAGAATCTCCAATGAGTTGCAAAAAAAGGCGATGTTGTGGAGAATTACGGAGATGGGAATTTCTTTTGGAGGCAAAAAATAAAATGGAGGCGACAGTTTTGTGGGTAATAATGTGCACAAAGCAAGCACAAGGGATATGTAATGTGAACAACTTTTGATTAGAAGATTCTCAAGGGAATCTCAACGTGTTCCAGAGGAGTCCACATGAAGGGTCAACCTTCATTAGTGGATGATGATGGGTTTGAGATAGTGAATGTTCTATTAGAGTCAATACTCCTGAAAATGAATCCTTAAATATCTAATGCTCTATCAACATGGTTCACTACACATAAACCAGGAGGGCCATAAAATAATGCATAATGGCATGAATGGGCACATATATTGGATGAGTGATTTTGAAAGGGAAAGCAAAATCTTCTAATCATATCTGCGCACAAACCAAAAAATGAACACTCTCCATCTCTCTACTGCTTTTCATTTTGGACATAGCCCCCTTAGTTTTTGGGTAACGACAACAGAGAAAAACAGGGTTTGAATCTTATTTTGAAACTCCGGAGACTGATAAAGATATTTGATGTTACAGAATGCACACACACATTTGAAAAGAAAGCAGCGTGCGTGTTGTGTGGTCACCTTGGCCTTTCGGGAAAGTAATGCGTCAGGATTCAGCTCAAACTGGTCAAAAGAAGCTTGAAAAGAAACTCCTGATTTTTATTACATGGTGGAGCCCAATCTTTGCCAGGATTAGGATTAGGATTACTATTTACCTATACGATACTTCATTCAAGCTTCTCCCTGCCCTGCCCTGCCCTGCCCTAACCTGTAATAAATACCTCAAAACAGGAATCTACTTTGACCAAAGAAAAAAGAAACAATGATCTACAAATAAATAAACAAGGCCTCCAAATTGTTAAAATGATGCAAATTCAGTCGGAAAAGGCTGTAGAAAACTTTTTTCAACTGACGGAAATTTTGGGACCACTGATAAAAAAGTATACGAGTAATTTTTCAAAGATGTGGATTTATTTATAGCATGGTGAAACGTGAAAAAAAGATGAGAAGCAGACGAAACAACCCTCTTCTACTTGTCCATTTACGGGAAAGTTCAAGAAGAAAATAACACAGATTCACATCATGATGGTGTTCCTTGATATAACTGTTTTCACCGAGTTACTATTTATACTCCCAATGTGCATAATGGGAACGCTGGGAATGAATTCAACAATCTATGTGAAAGATCTATACAAGAACTACCTTGCCAATTAATTAAAACAGAAACAAATAGTGAAGCACCACAAGGTATGAAACTTAAAGCGCGGAAGCCGTATTCACTAGTCAGGGAGCTAACCGGACAATTTTCCACGCTTGCTTCCCATCGATCTCTTGAGGAATGTATTGAAGCCTGCAAAGAACACATACATAAGCAATGTGGATAACTACAGTAAAGTTCAGCACATTAGTCAGATAATATTACGTTCTTGTTTATTGTTCTCACTTCCCTTAATTTCCACAAGCCAACAAATTTGAAGTTCAGATTTGTAAATACATGCATCACTAAATTCCACAATAACATTGCGCATGCTAATTCCATGTAAACCCAGTTGACTCCGTCTAATTTATTGGCTAATCACAAAAATTCCATTATTTGATGATTGAAAACTTGATGAATAAAATGCAAGCCAAGTGCACATGACAAGAGAATTAAAACCGTGAAGGTTCACAAGCAATCAAGAAGCAATGGAACAGTGTATAAGAATGTAGAAAACAGGAATGAGAGGGAAGATAAAAGTGTATTGAATTAACAGAAAATGTAGCTGGGTTACAAGTACTTCTACACCTGTTATAACTAGCATGACATCAGCAAGTATTGACAGCTCACCAAAACTAACTAAATAGCATTAACAACACGTGCATACAAAATATATGAATATCAAAGGCTGTAAATTCTTCAACATGAATGCAGAATTATATTTTTCTGTAGAAGACCAAGGCTAGAATCAACATAGAAGAGGAATCGAAGAGGCAGGAACAGGGTTATTTCTAATAAAGTGATAACAGATTTGCATGAAACAAGGTTTGTAAGGGTCATTATTTGACCATGTTTTTGGTTACTTCAAGAACATGGGCAAAAAGAGAAACAAATTCAAGCACATCATTAACACTATTACGAGGTCAGAGTGCACGAATTTTCAGGAAGCCAGACAAGCCAGTTCGGATATCAATGATAAAACCTGTAACGCCCTCAATTTTTCGTCTAATTGAAGTTTAAATTAAATATGTGAAAATACAAATAAATTTTTCGCGAATTATCTTAAATAATAATTCGGTAGAAAGATGTGAGAATTTAGTTAGAAATAATTAGTAAGTTATAAGAAATATTAATCGGGGTTTATTGAGTTGAGCGGGAAAAAGAATTACGAAGGGTTAGTGGACTGGAACCCAAAATGGGTAAAATCGTCCAAATCAAGTTTATATATATAACTCTTACTCTCCTTTTTCCAACACACCACACGTCCTCTCCTTTCCATTTCTTTTCAAAATTCACAAAAACCCTAACCTCACCAAAGTTACATGAAAACCTAGTGTTTGGAGGTTGTGGAATCGATCAAGGATCGAATCGGTAAGTTTCTCGAACATGACTGTTCCTAATCTCGTTTTTCTCAATAACCCTAACTTTATGACCATATTTCTTTTTCGATTGGGGTCGGAATTTCGTAAATAATAGCTTGATTAAAAGCTTAAGGAATATACTAACTTGTAGTAGCAATTTTTGGTCTTAATTTCTGGTTTAGGTATCCGAAATCGAGGTTTGAAAATCGGCTGTGAATAGTGACGAGTTTGGATTTTCCAAACGGCAGTTTGTTTCCGATTTCCATTGTTTGGGTAAGTTTCTCTAGACCCTATTGGTGGTATTGATGAGATCAATTTTAAATGGGTACCATTGTGGTGAAAGTAATTTTGTGAAGAGAGAGAATAGTTTAGAGTTTTGAAAGAAATCGTAAGAATTAAGACGATTAGGGTGTTGTG
>CANYCX011287782.1:0-18479 GCA_948193385.1 Breynia disticha f. nivosa
GTCAGGATCTTAGAGATTTTAATGATTAACACTAAATAATCAAACATTAAAGCCACATAAAAGTAGAATCTTGTTTTGTGAAATGAAACTAGTTGTACTTGTTGATTTTCTTAATTAAGAATGTATATAGAATCATTGGAAGCATATATGATTGTTAAATTAGTGACAACTAATGCTCCGTTTGTTTCGCGGAATTTGATTTCCTACGGAAAATATTTTCCATGTTTCAGTATCTTATTTTCCGGAATCAGAATTTCTGGTATTTCACATTAAAATATTTGAAAATATAAAGAAAAATATAATTTTATATTTTAGATTAGAGAAATATTTTCTTTATAAATATACTAAAAAAATTATTATTTTGCGTTGATTTTTAAGTTATAATTTTGGTGACTTATTTTCCGTTGATAACAAACGTTGGAAAACCAGAAAAACATTTTCCCGAAAAATGAAATCCTCCAAACAAACAGAGCCTAATTTAATAATGAAAGTGAAGAGGGAAAGATCAGTGATTTCTAATATGAGAATTATCTTTATTGATGACTATTTTATATTTATTGAATTTTTATAGATTACGTCAAATTAAACTGTTTTTTGACAATAAATAAAAAAACTCAGATTCATTTTTACTATATCTAAGATATATAATTGCATTAGTTGTCTTATTGAGTTTCTAATTTATGGAAACTCGTAGTAAAAATTTTTGAAAAGATTTTTTTGTTAAAAAAATTTAGGAAAGGAGTCGAGTTAGGCCACAAACCAAGAGCAGAGAGTCTCAAAGAGACCTAACGAACCGACAAGTCAGAATCTATATGTCTCTCCTAGCGCCGTTACGGAATCAGACACCATCACTGTGTTGATTGATTCACTTTACTGTTGAACACGCAAAGAAAGGGTTTCCAAAAATATTATATGATTGCAAAGGGTGGAGTGGGGATGAGGTTTTGATGATGTTAACTGCTTTAGCAAACAGGGAACTGAAAATTGATCAGTCTGGTGGAAAGAGAGATGAAATAGGCATCTCAAGTTTTGTGGTTGAGAGAAAAATTACATATATGACTGAGATATGTGGGCTACTCCTCAAGAAAGGGACATTTTATCAATCACCAAAAATTGCCCCCACAACCCTCTTTTATCCCTTTTATTTTCCTCTAAACTATTGACAACTTTTCTAAAAAAATCACATGTTCCAAAAAATCACAATTCAATTTCTTTCTTCCTTATTTGTATTCAGTTTCGTATTTCTTCATTAACCATACAAGAATAAGAGAGTTTTAGCAACGAATATTTAGTGACGAAGTAAATACGATTACTAATTATAAAATTGTAGATACGGAAAAAAAATATCGGTCTCCAACTCAAATTTGTGAACGATATGGTGACGTAAGTACTTACGAACTAGAAACCGATAAATGTGAAGAAGCTTGGCCTACTAAAGCATGCTTGTTGAATTTTGTAGAATTGAGAAAGAAGTAACGAAGAAAAATATGTCGTCCTCGTTCATATCTCCCAAACCCTAACCACCAACCATTGAATATGTCTTAAAATTCTTCATTATTTATTGTTTTGCACTCTTAAGATGTCCCAACGATGTCATTTCAATGTCAAAACATCACAATACGATCTGCTTTTCTCAAATTTTATAAAATTAATCTTTCTCTTCGTTCCTTTACAGAATGGATTGCACATGGCAGCATGGCCTCAGTGTAGTTGAGATGCTCTTTGTTCTTATTTTTCAAACAGCTTTTTATTTCTTTTCCTTTTTTTTTCCTACCAACAATATCAAAAAAGGGTAGAACTATTGATTCAATATTGCATTGAATTGGAAACAAGTCTATGACAGTAAGTCTGCATTTGTACAATCTGTAATACTAGCGGTGTAAATTCGGACTAGTTGTGTTACAATCGTGTTGTACTATTTTCTACCAAATCGCATTATTGATTCGTGATATAAAAGTTACAAAATTGAATTAGTGTCGCTTATGTCGTGTTATAAACGTAATACAATACATTCTTTCATGTATTTGGTAATGGTAGAGGCAGATGAGATCATTCTCTTCTCAAGATTAAAGAGGAAAAAGTTAGCATGAGCAAGTGTAGCTCTAGGGTTTTGGGTTCTTATTATTAGTTCTGATAATGAGGTGGTTGATTTTGAGGTGACTAAGTTGTTGTTGGGGCTTTATATGAAATGGTACGTTAAGATTAACCTTTACTTCACTTTTATGGGATGTTTGAGTCCTTTTTTTGGAGACATATTGTAGTGCGTTCTTTGTTATCAAACGAAAACCCCTTGTTAGGCATCGTTCATTTTTCTTAGTGGACCATGAGCACCACATGAATTTAACCTACTATAGCCTTTTAATTGTGTGGTATTGGCGACAATCAGTGTTATCACAATCGGAATAAATTGGTCTGTTAAATCGGTGAATTGATGAATTAATTGTTCTTTCGATCTGATATTTTACCATTCAGACCGCGTTGTAAGCGAACCAATATCAAATTATCCTTCCTGCCTTCTTTGTGTTGTAAACTTTATATGTCTGTGTCCCGTATCTTTAATTAAAACTCTGTCAACACTTCGAATTTAGCTGTGGTTTCTTTTTATGCACATAAATCTACGACATACGTATTGATTTCACGTCAATTTCAACCAAGTGTCTTTCTTAACTACTAACCATAGGCACATTGAGATTACAATTATCTTTCTATTAAGTCTGACTTCAAATTACAATTAATATTTTATATTTGGTCAGAGAATGGAGATTTTGGAGCAAATAGCAGGAAGGTTAAGATTTCGTGAAGTAAGTGATTGCTATAGATACTACAAAACACCAACCTTGGAAAATGTAGAATCAATGTATATTCATGAAAAGGGTATGTATACCTTTTGTTTATGGATTCAACTGTAAAAAAAAGTTAATCAGTAAGAGTGCAAGGTTTGATCTCTGGCTCTGTAACGGTATTAAAGAATGCATACAGACTTTGACATGTTGGTTCGTCAGACCTTTTTGACACTCTTTACTCTTAATTCGTACGCTAACGTGACCCATTTTCTAAAAGTTAGTAAAAAAAATGAAAAGGATACGTAGAAACGAAAATGATTTGTTTAGCCAATGACACATTTTATCACTTCAAGGAACACTGAAGTTTAGAAATGTTCGTAAAACGTACTAATCCTTTTTTTCTATTTAAAAAAGCCACTCAAACCCATGTCTTCTTTTTCATATTTGTGTTCTCTTTGAAGAAAAACGAGGCAATCTGACCTTATATGTAACTCATCATTACATTTCTCCATTTAATACTCATATCTAACATTCCATATCATTTCAAAATCTTCCATGCTTCAATCCCATGCCTAAAATTGTCAAATTTTTAATACGATATACGATTTGTGAGTACATATTTATGATATAATACGAATGATACGAATTCAATTTTATAATATTTATGTCATAAATAATGACATTTAATTGAAAATAATACGCATGAATACGACGCGTCTAACACAAATTATGAACCAGAAAAATTCCATGCAAACTTCTCTCCTCATGACAATATTTAATACAAAACATGAACAAGAGAGATAGATTTGCCTGCTTTTGAGTAAGCATTACTAGATATTGTTGATACATTGCCTCAATTAAATATGAACCAAATTTAATTTCACTAAACAAAATGAATTTTTTATTTGATTGTCTCAATTTTTTTAAAAATAAAAAAAGATAGGAGTGGAGAGAATGGGAGGAGCGGAGATTCCACAATCTTAAATAAGAGAAAGGGATGGGGCAATATAGCATCTATAGTATATGACTTGACCAAGACTCTTGTGCCATTCTTTCCTCCCATACCAACATTTTCTCTTCAATTTTTTTGTTGGATTTTTGTGTAAAAATAACACATAAGTTATTATAATATATGAACATTGTATTACCCTTTACCTACCAGTAGTGATTGAGGTTGAATCTGGTAGGATGGATTACGGTTCAATTCCCCGTAACGCCGCTTGAGAGAGGAATAAAACCTAACCACCCAGAACTTCTCCCCGAACTAAATTAATTTCGGCTTAGTGGATCGGAGATACTAGAGCTTAGACCTAAAAAAAATATTACCCCTTACCTATCAAATCAAAATTCATTTACTTGTCCATACAGACACAGCTTTCTCTTGCTTACATCACCAGATCAGAACTTGTCTCCAACTCTACTATTATATTTGGATGTACCTTCATATATGGATATAAATCAAATTTGAATAAATAATTGTTGTTGCATGAATTTAGTAATGACGTTTTTTACAATTAATCTGTAAAATTTAATACGATTAGAGGTTGGAATGTGTGCTCCGAACATATTTAAATACTCAAAAAGTATATAAATAATAATTTTATATTTATTTTGGATGGTAAAAACGTCTTTTTAAAAATATTTTAAAACTCTTTATATAGAGTAACCGTTATAATATTTTTATGTTAATGAATATAATGTTTTTTTATTAACGACCGTAATGTTTATAATGTATTACTATTAATAATCGATGTTACTATATGAACGTCTATATTAGAGTTGTCAATTTTTAACATAATAAAATAATTTATAAGTACATATTTATACACAACACGAATAATATAAATTTAATTTTTATAATATATATACTACAAATAATAATAATATGAAACAATTATGATAAGTCTTAAATACAAATTGACTACTCTAATATTACTAATATCTAAGCTGAACTTTTCTTTCATATCATACATAAAAAGAGTGTTATTCATTTGTGTATAATTTTATTGTTTTATTTTTTATAAAATATTATTATTTACGACATAAATATTATAAAAATTAAATTAAAATCATATCATAATTGTGCTCTCGTATCGTGAGCTCCAACAAAAACCTGTACAGCATTTAGATGCTTATATTCTTCTTCATGAATCATAACACAATATGAAAAAACTGTCCTGGAATCTCATTGCAACGTGACGATACGCTTACTTTGCTCCAAAATCCATAATCTCTCAACTCCATCAACGTGACCTTTCTTAATGTCTACAAAGGCATCACAAGTTGCATCTAAAAATGTCTATGATACAGATAGCTTACAGAGATGATCAGTCAACGAAGAATCATGCATTGTTTTGTGCTCTACCCTCCTCTCCCATGGTGGGTCCTTCGGTTTCAGAACCCTGAAAAATATGTGTGATGTGTTTTTCTTTTTTTTATCTCTGATGATTCACCAGAATAGAGCAGACCCCTACCATGGCAGCAATATGCACTGGTTCATATAATGGAATCTGTACAAGCTATGCCTAAATACCGAAACATTTCGGTCATGTCAGACAATTCATACATCACAACAACATCAAAATATTCATTCGAGTAAGTCATGAACGAACAATTTACGTTAGATCTTATCAGAAACTAACAATATATTTGATCAAGCTACGAGTACAGCCTCGAAGTTAGATACGCATTGTGGCGACCCGAAGGCCACGAGTTTCTGTATATCTCTTGGTGTCGTATTGATGTATTCTGTACGCATTTATAATTGCACTGGAAAGTTGCAGTGCCTGCTAGTCGGTGCAGCAGATGCATTATCGAGCCGCAAATTTGCAGAAACCTATGGCTGTTAAGAAAAACGAAAAGGAATTCCAGACGGGAAAATTAAAACAGACCATGAATACTTGTGTTGTGCAAGCTTGACCAAGGAAACGACGATGAGTTGGGTTGAGTTTAGGTGGGGCAGATATGAGTGGTAATAGCTTTGGTGTGTCAGAATGGTGAGAAAATGAAGAAAGGTTTGGATTTTGTAGAGAGAAAGGTACTGATAGGGAGGCTTCTACGTGCAATCATCATTATGTATTATGCTTTGTGCTCGTAAAAGAACAATATGGTTCGGTCTTCCTGATTTTTCATACTTCATTATTGAGATTGAAGACAATGCAAAAACTACTAGATTGTTGCTTTGAATTAAGGTTCCACTTTCTCAAATTCTTTTTATACCATAACTCTATTTGTGAGTACATGTGTATAATATCATACGAACGAAACAAATTCAATTTTTATAATATTTATGTCATAAATAATGACATTTTAAAAATAGATACTTTCAACATGAATGTACACTAACATGGCTTCTTTTGGTAGAAAAAAAATCTATTAGTAGATAGCATAATAAATAATAGATATATAAATTTTATGAATTATATAATTAATGAAGTAGATAATTCTTTTAGAGTAGTAAAAGTAGAAATTGAGAATTTTAAGATGGATATTATACTGCAGATTTCATCGTTACTTCTCAAATTTTTCGAAGAAATCCGTTAAAAATAATCCGTCAAAATTTCTCTTTTTCTTGTTGTTGTTGTTGCGAATAATATAAATTTCTGATGTATAAGTGAAACCAATTTTACCGATCTATATATTTTAAAAATGGCAATGCATACATTCAATCACTCACCTAATTTCCAAAGAGAATCCCCATTGTTGGTGAGCTTATATAAAGAGGATTGGGGTAATGGGATTTGCCTTTAAGAATAATAGATTAGGAAGCTAAAGTGGAGAGCGAGAGAGAGAGGGAGAAAGAGAGTTTGATCTTACAAATCTATAACTGAGAGAAAAGTATCATGGAAGAACATCTAAACCCTTTGGCAGTAACTCATCTTCTTCAACACACCCTCAGAAGTTTGTGCATTCATGATAACTCCCAATGGGTTTATGCTGTTTTTTGGAGGATCTTACCTAGGAACTACCCTCCTCCCAAGTAAGCTTCACATTCATTCACATACATATATACTAACCTCAAAACTCACATAAACGTTTTGAAAAGATAGAACTTATTTTCATGGACGTGATGATGTATTTGTGTCGTTTTTTGTGTAGATGGGATGGCCAAGGTGCTTATGACAGGTCTAGAGGGAACAGAAGAAACTGGTATATACCTATTTTTGAAGTGCATGTATAAGTAACATGAGGATCTTCTGTTTTGTTTATATAAATGCTTCTTGATGATCAGGATACTGGTTTGGGAGGATGGTTTCTGCAACTTTGCTGCTTCAACTGCTGAACTGAACTCCGGCACTGATTGTCCAAGCTCATCAATGTACAGTACCTGTGAATTTCAGCACTATCAAGGTCTTCAACCCGAGCTTTTCTTCAAGATGTCCCATGAAATTTACAACTATGGAGAAGGGTAAGCTTCCAAACTCCAAAATAAAACCTAGTGGGGTCTGATTTCACAAGATCACATGTTATTATCAGTCTTGTTTTTGCTGCATTACATCATTTACTTGTTTTTACATATGGGTGGGGAATTAGGTTGATTGGAAAAGTAGCTGCAGATCACAGTCATAAGTGGATTTACAAAGAACCAAATGATCAAGAAATCAACTTCTTGTCTTCATGGCACAACTCAGCTGACTCAGTAAGCAAATCTCTTGATCAATTAAACTATGACTACTGATAAAGCTTTTTTATTTTCATTTAACAGTTTGTCTTATATCATATGCACCTTTTCAGCTTCCAAGAACATGGGAAGCTCAGTTCCAGTCTGGTATAAAGGTACACAGATACAGTACCTAGCAAAACTAACTAATTGAAGGAAATAGTTTAATAATGGCGATTTATTTCTTTTCAGACCATAGCTCTGATTGCAGTTAGAGAAGGTGTGGTTCAGTTAGGAGCTGTTCACAAGGTTCTCTCTCTACCTCAATATTTTTCTTCTTTGTAAAAACATAAACTTACCATTTCAAACTTTTGCTTATAATTTGCAATATAATCAAACCTACAGGTTATTGAAGATTTAAGCTATGTAGTTCTACTAAGAAAGAAATTCAGCTACATAGAAAGCATTCCAGGAGTATTACTGCCACATCCATCATCTTCATCATTCCCTTATAATGCCACACCAGAGACTTGGCACTACCAGGGCAATATTGCACCACCAACAGAATTTTACGACCACTTCAACAACAATCAACTTCCATTCAAAATAACACCATCTATGAGCAGCTTAGAAGCTCTTCTCTCCAAGCTTCCATCAGTCGTACCTCCGCCGCAATCCGGCGGGGGCTACGGTGAGTCACATGCGGCACAGGCGCAGTTCTTGTCAATGGCGAGGCCAGTGGAGTTTATGGGGATGGAGAAAGTGGCAAAGGAAGAAGAAGTAGAAGAAGAGTATAGAGAAAATGAAGTTGGAGAGAGTAGTAGTTCAATGTCAAGTTATCGGAAACATCATCAGTTTGAGCAACAACATCAGGATTTGAATGTTACAAGTAGGAGAAGCAATAATGGGTACTATGAATAATTATTGTCAAAATTTAATAAGATTTGTTAAGAAGAGGTAGTTTTAATATAGGCTATATAAGTGTTGGAGGATGAGATTATTATGGTTAATGAGAGCTAACGTTATAAGGTGTTGTCTTTCAAGATTTATAAATATCTACTGTATAAGACATATGTAACGGTAATTGTAATCCCACTTCATGTGGGATGGAATTGGAGAAAGACAATTAATCCCACTTCAGAATTGGAGATTTAATGGCTGTTTGCATGAACCTACCAACCATAGGCTTGAGAACTGATCGTGTTAGGCGGGACCCATACACCCTCAGCTTCATCATATGACTTCTCTTTCTGATTTGCCTCAGCTTTGACAATGGAGATTGCCTGAAACTTTAAAGACAATTCAGGGAGAACTTATAATCAATCTTCAGTCTTTCACCATGAAGAAGAAATGCGGTTTTGGGTTCATAGTTGTAGATGAAATAACAGAACAAAGGAGGATGTAATGAATGCTGGAAAAAAAAAAACTACTACACTTTTACTGATGAGATCGTGTAAGTACTTAAATATAGCAGTCAAAAGTTTGCCCCAAACACAAATACCTCAAAGGGTGTTGCAGAAAAATCTTAATTTTCTTTCAAAAACAAGATTTCCAAAATCTCTCAATGACATTAAATGATTAGAAAAAAAAAGGGGGAAAATCGAAATCTGCGTAAAATATAGAACAAGACCATTTTCTTATCCCTAATGAAAAGCTGATAATTCATTGTTGAAATGATCCAGAAGAGCCTCCATGCTCATTACGGAGTGATCGCCTTCATCCCTCACTCGAACGCTTACCTGAATAATTAGCAGATGGATTAAAAGACTTAATCCTGCCTAGCTATAATTTGGAAAAAGGATTAAATGAAAGAAAAAACAAAGTATAGAATGTGGAGGGGGCACCTGGCCTGTTTTGGCTTCCTCTTCCCCGACAACCAATATATAATTGTACTGTGCCAACTGAGCTTCCCGCACCTGCGTGATATATATATATCAATATCAGTAAACAAATTACGTCAAACATTCTATCATGAATGTACCCCATCTCTGGAAACGTCAAGTATGCTGCTGACCCACTAATTTACAACCACCCACTTAGTTCTGTCGTGAATGTTAAGCTTTTAGTATTTCATTTTTTTGCTCTATGAAAATTAAAAAGGGAATAATTTTTGCTAGTACGAACCATGAAGCTGTGAGTTGTTGTGATATCATCAGACTTTTGGTTCTGTTTTACTTCATAACACTCCGAGCCACCTCTTGCTTCGCAAGGGCGGCCAAAGATTTGAGTACTATCCCTCGAGATTAGATGAGGTTTCCCTAGATCATAGGCTTATCAAAATTAAAGACATCTAGGATAGTGGGTTAAATTATTCGGAAAATCATTGGTCATAAAGCTGCATTCAGCAGTTTATACGAACCAATGGTCACCATACCTTTTTTTGGATCTTTCTATCAGTCAAATCCACATCGACGTAAAAACCAGCTTCATGGATCTGACCCTGTACCTGTAAAGTACATAAAATAAAGGACAATGGCATTTAAATAGGTTTGGTCCTCGGTGGAAAATCAACATACCGACTTCAAGAACTATATCCTATGCAAACTTCAAGCATATATTCATAAAGGAAAATACATTTTTTTAACATGGATACAAAAGACAACTTGGAAAAGAATATCTAAATGATAAATATGGCACGTTGTCAATGACCCATTTCAAAGCATCCCAAAAATGAAGATTCAAATAAATCTAATAATAAAAAGAAAGAAGCAAAAGAATTCCACAGAAAACTGTCAAAGACCGAGAAGGAACATGACATTCTGTTGCAACCTTCAAGAAGAAGCATGATGAGAAAACAGATGAAGATCCCACAACAAAACAAGGCTTGTTAATCTAATGAGGATAACATGGCATATAGCCAACTAACCTTTTTGGCATAAGATTCGGATTTCTCAGAGACGGGGCAGACAATAGCTTGACGCGGACTAAGCCAAAAAGGCCACTTCCCCTTGTAATGCTCCAATAGTATAGCAAACATACGCTCAACTGACCCAAGAATGGCCCTGTGTATCATAACAGGTCTTTCCCTCTTAGCTTCATCCTCAGCTGAATAGTCCAACTGAAAACGATCTGGAAGCTGGAAGTCGAGCTGTAACCAACAGACATTCATTTGATCATAATTCAACAGAGTGCCCATAGAAGGATGGAAAATTTAACATAATGAAGTTCTTTGTAAAAACCTGTAATGTGGCACATTGGAATTTCCTATTCAATGCATCAGATACGCTGATATCTATCTTAGGTCCATAAAAGGCACCATCACCCTCATTAAGCTACAAAACACAATAGCAGTATTAACAAATAACAACATATAAAAATAAATCAAGAAAAAGAATCCTTTATAAGAAAACAAAATCAATTGAGAAATCTAACCATTCAGTCCCTTACCAACCGGGTAGGGATCTCTTTAAAGTTAAATGTTTGCGACTGCATCTCACTACAACCCAAGAAGGCAAGTACAGTATATTACCTGCCATGGCTTTCCAAACTCGTTTAATGCATCACTAAGAGCAGCCTCTGCTTTATCCCATGTTTCCACATTCCCCAGGTATTTCTCTGGCCTCTACACAAAAAAAAAAATTGCATGACCACATAAGATGAAAATTTCACCAAATAGAAACAACACTCTCCTAAAGTACATATAAAATGAGTGTGTATACAATATAGAACAATTTCATGCAAGCTACACACCCTCAGAATCATTAGATTCTCCAAGCCATTACACATCACATTGCAGGGCATTAGTCAACAACATTAATCCTCAGGAGTTCCATTGTGATATTTACCACAAAAGAACAAATGCACAAAGATCATACCGTAGATAACTTCAACTCATAAGTGAATCCAAATATGTTATAGGCATAGTCAATGAAGTCTAAAACACCCCTCACTTCTTCCTTAATCTACACAAGATAAACAAGTAAAATATTAGGGACACCCTGAAAGAAACCAACATTTGAAAATTTGTTCCGGTAGCATTTCAACTTAAATCACCTGGTCTTCCCTGCAAAAAATATGAGCATCGTCCTGCAGAAATGACACAAACATTAAAGAAAAAATAAGAATGGAAAAAAGAACTTTTAGAAAGGATCTCAATGAATTGGAAAACAAAAATGGAAGACGAAATCCACTATAAATCCAGACAAGACCACATTGACAATTGAAGTCAATTTTAGAAAATGTGGAACTTGAAGCCATGTGCATGTATTACTATCCAAAACAATCTATAGCTAAGCCAACAGTGTGGGGATACAAAAAAACAGGAGTTTGCTTGAGATCCTGAGGCTGAAAAGGGCACAAAAAAATACCTGTTGGAATCTTCTAACACGTGTTAAACCAGTGAGTGCCCCACTGGCCTCATTACGATGCAAGGCACCAAAATCAGCCATACGCAGAGGAAGTTCTAGAAAAAACAAACAATTTGGATTACAATTTATAAGCATGGCAAACTAATAAGATATCTCCAACCAAAATGATTTCACAAACATTCCATTTTTTTATGAGTGGTATAATTCTTATGATTTTCTAAACATTGTTTTCTGACAATCGGAAATATTTTTTTTAAAAAAAACTCTTCACAAAAGATTAGCAATACATACTCCCAGAAAGCATCAAGTTAGGTAAATGAGAGGAGCTCTAAAAGGAAATTAATGCAAAGTGCAAACATAAGACCAATTGAGAAAAAAACACAAAAACAAAAGAACAGCAGGACCCCCTTCAAATGCCTTCGGGACATAAAAGAAAACTAGCACTGTGAATATTGAAAAGAAAATGACTATTATCAACACTAAAACTATGATGGACTAACCTACCTCTATATGAACGAACTCTATGCTGAAATATCAAACAATGCCCCGGGCAATTCATTGGTTTCAGGCCAAACTCTTGTTTTTCTATCTGCATACAGAAAAGTCATTGTCATACAACATTTTTTCATCTTTCAAGATGAATAAAATTAATAAGTAATTAATATTTTAAGAGCTAACAAATGCTTCAGACGAGCATGAAAGGATACAAATTGTGGTTTTTTCAATTTCTGATTATTTATTCATCTTTTTCTTTGAAGCCACTTTGGTGAACAAGCAGTTGAGCAAAACCACCATTTGACGACAAGGCATGAGTTCATAGTTCATATTTATCAATCCATAAGCCTATTATCTATATTTCCAACGAAACCACTATTTCTCTCGTAAATTTATTCTTCAATCTTTGCAAACAATTAAGCAACCTCACAATATTTGTCATTTATGTCACAACACAAACATAATCACCAAAGCAAAAAAAAAAAACTCCTTCCAATAAATGACCTTACGTCAAGTAAAAACATGTTCTCCTTGTAATTTGCAGCATGTCCAGATGTCTCCCAAAGTTTCATGTTATAAATGTTTGGAGATTTAACCTGTCAAATTTCATCAAGTAAGAAAATCCCATGGAAAGATTCTATAATACAAAATTTCAAAGCAAGTATCAGCTTGAACCTCTTCATATCCTCTCTGTCGATATTGGCCCCTTATAAACTCCTGCAGTTTGTTGTAAATTCTTGTTCCATGAGGAAGGAAAAACCAACTTCCTGGACTGAAGATCCACAAAGTCACCGTAAGTCCGTAACCATTCTGTAAAACATTCTTCCACAAAATAAGCCAACGTATTGACCCTTTAGTTGCATTGTACCTCAATGGATGACAAAAGAAAAGCTCCTGTTTTCCGCCCAACAATCTGTGGTCGTACTTTTTGGCTTCTTCCAGACGTTGAATGTACACCTGCACAAGAAATGAATGTTCAGAAAGAAAACTGTGACCTATCCGTAGTAATGCATTTTATTTTTAGAAGAATATTGTATGCTTCAATGGTGAATACAAGAAGAGGCTGAGTCCACCACACAACATTTCTAGATGAAAATATGAAATGACTGGTTCATGTTTACACAATAGCTCTCAGCACATTATTCATCACAAAATACATGCTTATCAAAAGTAAAAAGATGAAACCAACATGTTTTTGCCATTTGACAAACTATTGAAACAATACAATCGTATTTTTCACTTTCCTATTCTATTATTTGCTCTAATCAACAAATAGTAATGAACTAAAACTTACAAAAAGGCTCACTGCCCATGAGTGCTGCGGAGAAAAGGCTGATACAAGGCTTTGAACGTAAAAATTATGATTCAGATCGTACTACAGGTTTTATTTCAGTCCAATTTTAGAATTAAAGATAATTTCAACTCAGTAAAGACATTAAGAAAGCTCAAATCTCGATTTTGTTTTAAAGTAGAAGAAGAAATATTCAGCACCATTTTCTGTTCTTTATACAGTATACAAAGCTTAATGCATTACAGAGTATTTATCTTACTCAATGCATTACAAAGTATATATCTTCTAATTAATGACAAAGCAAAAAACAAAGACATTAGGCATTTCATATCACACTTAAAAAACTTCTAGCACATAAGAAGATGACATTAACGGGCTAAAGTGGCAGAGAGAAGAAATTATACATGTTAGAAGATTCAAAAAATCACCTTCATACGTTTTTCGTCAGGATATGATATTCCATACACCCTTTGCAAACTTTCACGATCTTTGTTACCTCTCCAATAAGCTGATGAAGCCTGAATCAAAAACTCACTTTAGACACGATAACTACAATATCTGAAGTCAAATCCAAAGAAATGCAGAAAAATGTAATTAAAAATATCACCTTCAAGCACTTGAAAGCTTTCACGAAGGACGTATTTGGGATGTGAGGTCCACGGCATAAATCTACCAACGGGCCACATCTGTATACAGTTATAGTTTTGTCCGCAGGCAGATCATTTATGATTTCGACCTGCACTTCACCATTTACAGAAAAAAAATGTGGAAAATGTCATATGAAAGATGAAGTACGAAATAGAAATAATTTATCAAATAGAGATTCATTGCTAGTGAACACAAGTAAATGCTAACCTTGAAATTATTGTCTGAGAACATTTCAAGTGCTTGATCCCTTGATACCTCAATACGCTCAAAAGGTTGTTTTTCCTAAAAGAACATACAATTTGACAGAATTATTCTTAATGTTACACATGAAGACATTGCTTTTCCAACTGACACACAATCCTTCTGTGACCTCAACTCTATCACAATGCGTGAGCAAGTTACAACAAAAGGCACCAAAAGCAACATCATACTGTTTAATAAAAATAATAGACAAGCTGCTAAGTCCTAACCACGTTACAAGGGAATAATAAATGCCAAAATAAGTGAAAACGTACCAATAATGTCCTGAAATATTGATTTCTAAATAAAAACAATCATACCCCAACAGCTTTCAATGCTCCAGCATCAATTTTGCCAAAGTGATCCTCATTCAAGCCCAAATCACCATAGAACGCATCATAATAAAATCCCTACATTACCATTTTTGCAACATTTAACAATTGAAACAAAAACAATTTTCAAAACACGTTTCATAATAAAACCCAAAAGCATAATCAACAATACCTCCCCTCTTGTGGTACAAGGTCCAATGCAAAGCTTGCAACCATACTCCATCTCAAGCGACTACATTACACACAATACTAAATCAAATCACTGAATAAATACAGTACACATGGCCAATAAGAGATTAATAATTCTTCCTTAAAAAGAGCAGAAACCGGCCAAGAATGCAATTATGCCAACACTAGATTAAACAATTACACAACAATACAATAAACTAGCAAATGATAGAATAACAATTTTTCCTAAACCACACAATTAACCTGGCCGAGAATGTGGGAACTAGAATGCCACATCGTATCGCGACCTTCATCTGAATCAAATGTAAACAATTCGAGCTTACAGTCGCCTTCTAAAGGTCTATTCATGTCCCACAAAACTCCATCAACTTTGGCAATCAATGCTTTAGCAGCCAAACTCGTCGAAATCTCCCTGGCAACATCCATGGGAGACGACATCCATTTCCTCCCTTCCTTCACCTTCTCATCCGGCAAGGTAATCCTACAAAATCAAAATAAAATAAATATAAACAAACCAAAATCAAAATAACTCCACGCGATCTGCAACAAGCTAGGATTTCAACATTCGCTAAAATCAACGCGTTTCAAACACAATCATTACACTGTTAAATAAAACATTCGACATTCATAAATGCGACGTAAAATTCTTGTAGAAATATTAAAATTTGAATTAAAAAGAGAGAAGCTACGGATTCTTAAATATCATACTTGATAGGTTCATGAGAAAGAGATTCAAGTTGAGCGCGTTGTTCGGACTGAATAGATTCGAAAAGTTGAATTCGCTTCGGAATCGCTATTCTGAGATACTCTTCGTCTTTCGAAGAAGCTGCCATTGAGGCGGAGTTGGCGACGGAGGAGAGGAAGCGCGTATAAGAGGTGTTAGAATAACGGCGGAGAAGAGCGCATAGCATAGAAGAGTAAAAGAAATGGTTTTGCGGGAAGTGTTGGGGTTTTGAAGTTTTAGGGCTTTTGGTTTGGGTCGATGGCTTGGGTGATGTTGCGTACGAGTGAAGCGAAGAGTGGCTTGGGCGCGCCAAGGGTCAACGGGTTTCTTAATTGGAAAATATGTGTGCATTAGGAAATCTCAATTTGTTCAAAAATCTCATGAAAAAGACTAGTGTTTTACCACGTTTTGACCTTTTGTTAGAGGTTGCAATTTGGATAACATGAATAGTAATTGTGTCGTATTTTTTATTAAATACTATTATTATTAAATATTTTTTTATGAAATAAATATATTTAAAAAAATTCATATTTTATTATATAATTATTTACTCATAAATCGTGTTCAGAAATTGTGTATCTGACCGTAACCAATGGCTCTTGCTTAACAACTCTAGAGCTTATGCATCGTGGTAGCCATCAGTTACAAACATACAAGCACAACAGATAATTACGCAACCTTTTTTTTAAAATTTTAATGTTTTTTTTTTAATTTTAGGCAATGGCTTAAGCTAGCCCACGAGCCAAGAACAATGAGTCACCATTAAAGACTATGAAAGTTTTAGCGTCGTTACGGAACCAAGAATCGAACAAAAAATACTGTTAAAATTGAAATTTTCTAAAGGTATTACGCAACCTGTTTAATATAGGTTTTTTTACGTGTGAAAAATGTTGTTAAAGTTTAAAATTTCTGAATGTATTGTTTTCTATTTAAAACTACCCGAAACATGTTTTATTTATTCAAAATCGTCAATTGCATTGTTAGTGAGACAAAACATATATAACATTTAATAAAGAATTTCATTATCATTAATTATGTAAAATTTCCATATAACTCCCTAAAAAAATAATTAATCGTAATATAACCATCTTTCATTGCACATACAAAAATTATGAGAAACAATTTACCTCTCAACAAACATTCTACTTAACAAACAACACATTGTAGAAATAAAAAAATAACTTTTTTATTCAATAATTTTATATAAACTATGTTCGTATATGTTTGCTTGTGTTCTTCTAATAAAATAATTAAATAACTATCAATTAACTTCTTCAAAAATGTACTTTTCATATATTAAATATAAAATTTCAATGTATGCTTAAAAACTTGTTTTTCATAGATTCTGGAAGAGTTTTGTTAATATGTTCAAACGTATTCATCATATAAATGCAGATATTAAAAAGTATAGTTTTACCGTCTTCAGTATGTTCATTTATGTTCGAAAAATATTCACAACATACTTATTTGATTGTGTTAAATATTGGATGTTAATATATGTTAAAAACTATTTCTTTTTGAAAATCCTGAAAAAGATATGTTCATATATTCAATTATGTTCGTCATTTAAAGGATATTAAAATATACAACAATATAAAAAATATAATAAAAAGAATACAAAAAGTTATGTTTATTTGTGTTTATTTGTATTTGTCTATTAAAATAATTAAATAAGTAAACAGAAAAAAATTAAAATTATATTATTATGAACGTCGATTAGAGATGGATGTTCATCCATGCTCATTGATCAGTCAATTAAAAAAACACAACAATAAGACAATTTAAATGGATAATCATATAATGTTCATTTGTGGAACTCAATTTTTAAAACTATTTACTCTATTAATTAAATTCTTTTTCATAAACTAGTATAATAATTAAATAATATACAAAACGGAAGCGGAGTTTTAGGTTTTAAAAAAAATTTTCAAAACCCAAAATATGAGTATATACATAATTGTACAAACTTTTACAAATCAAAATTGGAAGCATGCAAAAACTGGAGTTCAACCTCATACTATATCGCTCTGGAAATGTGATCACAGTAACTCTGATCCAGTGGCAGCTATCTGCGTCCTGCACATTATTTAGACAATCAAACAAAGGTGAGTATTTTTCAATACTCAGTAATTTTCTTAACACAATTTAAGTGTATTTTGGTATTATAGAACATTCCTGTTTATTATTCAACCATTCTGCACGTAATTTTCCATTTAAAATGATGTGCAGGGAAAATCAGCAGGCTAGCACAAGGGCGTGATGAAGGAACACGAGGTCGTGCTCTTGCCTCTGAATCTCCAGAAGGCACGGGTCGTGCCACATCAGCACAAGGTTGTGCTCGTGCTCTGTTTTCAGCATTTTACTTCTGTTTCTTTTCAATTTCAATAACAAATAGGTTACTTTATGTATACCCTTATTCATCATAAGTTATGTACCAATTCAAACAGTAAATGATATTTAAAAACATCATATGAACACAACTTTACTTGCTTGCTTATACAATTATTCCAAGTACCAAATCATACTTGCATATATACATTGTAACGCCCTCAATTTTTAAGAATTTCGTGACTTTTTGAATTTATTTAATAATTATGCGAATAAAATTTTCGCGTAATAATTTATATAAAATGTTAGTGGGAGAGTATGGAAATAATTAAGAATTAAAAATTTATGGGAATAGTAAAAACCGGGAGAGAGAAAGTTAAAAGAATGAACGAGGGTTGGCCGAGGGTAAAACGGTCAATTGAGACATATATATATATAAATAAACATATATATTTTCTTCCTTCCATTCCAAAATCACGTTTCCTCTTCCCAAACCAAAAGAAAAAGTTCCAAAACTTAACCCTAGCTAACTTTCATCGAGT
>CANYCX011287918.1:0-13361 GCA_948193385.1 Breynia disticha f. nivosa
CTTCTCTTAGTGAAGGGAAGATCTGATTTTCCATCATTGGATCTGTGGCATTATCTTGCCGTGACTGGTCTGGAGGGCGACTAGAGCCGCCGGCGCTTTTTGGATCCACTTTGGCTTTTCACTGGCAGATCGAGAGAGAAAGGTACTGTTCACTGCTAGACGCGAAGGGGCATGTGCATTCAGGTCTAAACACAATTATTTTCATTACATGACAACTAGAAATCCTTTGGCCATTCTTATTGAATTGAGAAATGCTTAAATTGGTCTCCATCACAATCAAGCATATATAATAATTAACAGAACTTTACATAAACTAATCATAACATTTATTTAAATACTCTTGCAAGATTGTTCTTACAGGACCACTTAGAGACATACATTTGGTATCATCAAACATTATTTCATTTAACATGCAATTAAAATAAGACATAAATACAATGAATCATCCCCAAGAACCTCAGCAAAAACAGTGAAGAAATGATTTAGTATTAGGAAATTCCTAACCACACTAATTAAAAAGACGAATAATAATTAATAATACAGCTGGTCCATATCAAACTCCACTAATGTCACTATTAATTTGCTTTAAAAATGGAAAAAGACGAACCTAAAAGTGGGCATTTGTTTCCAAATTGTTGGTTGTTGCTTCGCCAACTCATTCATTTGGAATAGCACCATCGAAAAATATCAGCACAGATTACAACAAAAAATACGCAGTACTCGTATCGGCCTCGGTCTCTGTCCGTCCCTGTTTATCAACTCAATTACGGTATATACGGGAATTATTCGCTTTCTAATCTCTAATTTTGATGATAAAATATCCTATTGCGAAAAATTAAATTAAAAAAAGAAAGTACGCATTTAGTTTCGGAACGGAGAAAAAGCAAGCACTTGTATAAATAGCCCTAACCAAACACTCATACTAAAATCTCTGCTCTCTTTCCTATCTCTACGCTTACTTACACTCACCACTGTCCAAACACAAGTGTTTATCAAGGAGAAAAAGAATTGCATGCAAAAGCGTTAGGGATGGCCGGAAACGACTGGATAAACAGTTATCTAGAGGCAATACTGGACGTAGGGCCCCCACTAGACGATGTGAAGTCGTCGTTGTTGTTGAGAGAGCGAGGGAGGTTTAGTCCGACTCGTTATTTTGTGGAGGAAGTTATTACCGGTTTCGATGAGACCGATCTGCATAGGTCTTGGGTTAAGGTATGCGTTTATAACTTCATGTATGTACAGGTGTGGTGTTTGGATTGGTTTTTTAAATGTTTGTTTGGTTTGGAATGTGTAGGCTCAAGCTACGAGGAGTCCCCAGGAGAGGAACACGCGGTTGGAGAATATGTGCTGGCGGATTTGGAATCTGGCCAGGCAGAAGAAGCAGGTTGTTATTGTTTTTGTTTTCATTCAGTTCAATTGGAGTTTCATAATATCTTTATTGGGATTTTACTGTTTGTTAATGAGTTTAGTATGTTTGAATGAGGAATTTACACTGAATGGCCAAAGAATAACGATTGTTTATCGTGGCCCCTTTTAAATGCAGTATGGATGATTTGTGAATGTAGTATTTATATTCTTGTTTTATGTTTTTTAATTTGTAATGAATGGAAATGTATGAAGCAAGTGTCACAGTTAAGGGTTTTCATGATTAATTAAGTGTTTTTAATGTTTGCCAGCGACATGGATACCTTTTTGAGGTTGCTGAGTGTTTGATTTACCGGCTGCTTCTTGTAAATGATTTGTGAATGTGGTATTTGGTTATTTAGATTCTTGGTTTTATGTTTTGCAGCTTGAGGGGGAGCTGGCACAGAGCAATGCTAAAAGGCGGCAGGAACGTGAAAAGGGGCGCAGGGAAGCAACTGCTGATATGTCTGAAGATTTGTCAGAGGGTGAAAAAGCAGATATTGTTCCTGATTCGTCGGCTCAAGGTGAGAGCAACAGGGGAAGATTACCTAGGATCAATTCTGTCGAGACAATGGAGGCATGGGCCGGTGAGCAAAAAGGGAAAAGACAATATATTGTATTAATAAGGCATGCACAGAACTTTAGCTCTTCTGTATTTAGACATGTGGCTATAAAGTGTTTGATGAATGAATTTATTTTGAAGCTTTATATAAACATAGTTTATGCTGGATGGAACTTGGGTACGGCATTTAAAATGTTTTGAGCCGTTGTTAAGTTGGATCAGTATTTATATTGCGCAACTCGATCATTTATAGTATGGGCGATTCATCATTAAAGGTACTAACATTAATATGTATGCAGTCTTCATGGTTTAATACGTGGCGAGAACATGGAGCTTGGTCGCGATTCTGACACAGGTGGCCAGGTAATGTGCCTATTCTGTTTCATTTTGTCGTATATCTCATCCGCAATATCCGGGCATGCAGTCACTCAAATGGATAACTTACTATGTCTGACTTTACTTCCTCTAGGTTAAATATGTCGTGGAACTTGCGCGGGCTTTGGGTTCGATGCCTGGAGTGTATAGGGTTGATCTATTAACTAGACAAGTATCGTCACCTGAAGTAGACTGGAGTTATGGTGAACCAACTGAGATGCTGACTTTGAGACACTCGGAAGATTTTGAGGATCAGGTGGGGGAAAGTAGTGGTGCTTACATTGTCCGTATACCTTTTGGACCAAAGGATAAATATATCCCCAAAGAAAATTTATGGCCTCATATATCTGAATTTGTCGATGGTGCACTTAGACACATAATTCAGATGTCCAAGGTTTTGGGGGAACAAATTGGTGGTGGGAAGCCGGTCTGGCCTGTTGCCATCCATGGGCATTACGCTGATGCGGGCGACTCTGCTGCACTATTATCTGGTGCTTTAAATGTACCAATGCTCTTCACTGGCCATTCACTGGGACGAGACAAATTGGAACAGCTGCTCAAACAGGGTCGATTGTCAAGGGATGAAATAGACTCGACATATAAAATTATGCGCCGTATTGAGGCTGAAGAATTATCTCTTGACGCTTCCGAGGTTGTCATAACTAGCACCAGACAAGAAATAGAGGAGCAATGGCGGCTGTATGATGGTTTTGATCCCATATTGCAGCGAAAACTGCGGGCAAGAATCAGGCGTAATGTGAGCTGTTACGGAAGGTTCATGCCTCGAATGGCTGTAAGTATTATTGTATTTATAGAAACCGTGATTGCCTTCCTGTTCGTAATTCAGCTGTCATCTAAGTACCATAATTTACCTGGTTTTTCTCTCTTTCTCCCTTATGCACTGCCTAAACATGACATAACATGCTTGTCTGTACTAAATGGCAGGAAAAGCTTTTCTCTTTCCTACCTTTTGCCTTGATACACTGTCAAGATCACTGAATCCCAGTTCACAAAATTTATTGTTGTCCTGTATCAATGTGTGTTATTCTGGTAAAAGGAGTGGATATTTAGTTTCATTACTCTGCAGGTAATTCCTCCTGGAATGGAGTTCCATCACATTGCTCCTCAAGATGGTGATATGGATTTTGAGACAGAAGGAAATGGAGACCATCCTGCTTCTCCTGATCCAACAATCTGGACTGAGGTTCTAATTTTTCTTTATTTGTCTATCCAAATAATTTTTCCAAGATGGTTGGCTACTTTGCTTTAATGCATTGATGTTATAATGAATTTTCTCTTTGAAGTTTTTTTCCCTCAATTTTTTCCTGATAAAACTGCCTCTAATGTATTACCGATTATCCTGCAGATAATGCGCTTCTTTACAAACCCTCGGAAACCGATGATTCTTGCACTTGCCAGGCCAGATCCAAAAAAGAATATCACAACTCTAGTGAAGGCATTTGGAGAGTGCCGTCCATTGAGAGAGCTTGCCAACCTTGTATGTCATGTCCTCCTATGAAAATATGTTTCATTTTTGTTTCTCAGCTGAATTGCTTACTGTAGTATACTTCACAGACACTGATCATGGGTAATCGAGATGGAATTGATGAAATGTCTAGCACAAATGCTTCTGTTCTTCTTTCGGTCCTTAAACTTATAGACAAATATGATCTGTATGGGCAAGTGGCATATCCTAAACACCACAAGCAGTCTGATGTTCCAGACATATATCGTTTGGCGGCTAAAACAAAGGTTCATACTGTACTTGAATTTTTATATTAATTATAACACAATAGTCAACATTAGTTTCAGATAGGAGTATTGCCGTATTAATAAATGCTCTACTTACATTTGTATTATGCCAACCATGTCTAAATTAACTGACTTCTGTGCAGGGTGTGTTCATCAATCCAGCATTCATTGAGCCATTTGGGCTTACATTAATTGAGGTACTATTTCTAATGATTTTGAGGAGAGTGTCTTTATGATTACTTTTAGAATTTGTTCCAATTGTTGACCTTTTGTTGAGCAGGCAGCAGCTCATGGTTTGCCTATCGTTGCCACAAAAAATGGAGGCCCAGTTGATATCCACAGGGTATTGGCACTCATCATAATATATTTTGGATGTGTGTGCAGGCACTCACTATTATTTTGTTTATTGCATAGGTGAATGCATCTTGACTTCAGAAGTTTTTTTCAGGTACTTGACAATGGTCTTCTTGTTGATCCCCACGATCAGCAGTCTATTGCTGATGCCTTACTAAAACTTGTAGCTGAGAAGCACCTTTGGACGAAATGCCGACATAATGGCTTGAAGAACATTCACCTGTTCTCTTGGCCAGAGCATTGCAAGGTCTATTTAACCCGAATAGCCAGCTGCAAACCAAGGCATCCTCAGTGGCAAAAATCTGCTGATGGAGCTGACTCATCAGATTCAGAATCACCAAGTGATTCCTTAAGAGACATACAGGATCTCTCTCTAAACTTAAAATTTTCAATGGATGGAGAAAAAAATGTGTCAATTGGAAGCGATAATCCTTCTGAATTTGAAGGAACCGATCAAAAGAGTAAATTGGAGAATGCTGTTTTGGCATGGTCAAGGGGTGTTTTAAGGGATTCAAAGAAGTTTGGATCCTTGGACAAAGCAGACCAAAACAATAATTCTGGGAAATTTCCATCTTTGAGGAAGAGGAAATGCATCTTTGTTATTGCGGTGGATTTTGATACAACCACTATCCTTCTTGAAGCCATTAGAAAGATTTTTGAAGCCGTTGAGAAGGAAAGGACAGAGGGTTCAGTAGGATTCGTATTGTCAACATCATTGACCATATCTGAAATACACTCTTTCCTTGTTTCGGGGGGATTTAGCCCAAATGATTTTGATGCTTTTATTTGCAATAGTGGCAGTGACCTTTATTATTCAACTCTTAATCCTGAAGATGGTCCGTTTGTGGTTGACTTTTATTACCACTCACACATTGAATACCGTTGGGGTGGAGAAGGGTTGCGGAAAACTCTACTCCGCTGGGCAGGATCAGTTATTGATAAGAAAGCTGGGAATCAGGAACAAATTGTTACTGCAGCTGAACAGCTTTCGACAAATTACTGTTATGCTTTTAGAGTGCAAAACGCAGGAGTGGTAATTTTTTTTCCTCTGCTTATGATATACCTTATTGTTATTTCAGACAAAAACAGCTTTAACTTTTTAAATTTGAAGTTTTAGTTGCCTGATTATATTCTCGATACAGTTCAGCATGCATCTTGAACGCTTAATCTATATTCCTTTTGTAGGTTCCTCCTGTGAAAGAAATTCGGAAGGCTCTGAGGATCCAGGCTCTTCGATGCCATGTTGTTTATTGCCAAAACGGGACAAGGATAAATGTAATCCCGGTGTTGGCTTCTCGTGCTCAAGCCCTCAGGTAAAGTTAGAGTTTCTTGCATGAATTAATGTAGGATAGGAGTGCGAGTTTAATCAGATATACCTTGCGAAGTTTGATTGAATTTGCCTGTAATACTGAATTTGAAGCACTAAGAAATGAAGCTAACACCTATTGGCTTTCTTAGACATTCAATATGAACATCCTTACTTTCTCCGAGGCTACATTATGAGAAATTTGATACAGTTGAGGTTTTAACTTGATATATCTGATGCACAAACTGTTTTCTACAACGTTAACTTTGTTTCAGGTATCTTTACATGCGATGGAACGTGGAATTGACAAATATGGTGGCTTTTGTCGGTGAAAGTGGGGATACGGATTATGAAGGACTGATTGGCGGCACACATAAAACTGTGATATTGAAGGGAGTTTTCGGCAATGCGATTACCCAGCTCCCCTCAAACAGAAACTACCCCCTTTCAGATGTTTTCCCATCTGATAGCAGCAATGTTATTCAGACAACTGAAGACTGCACCGGTTCCAACATTCGTAGCTCCTTGGAACAATTAGGAGTTCTCAAGGGGTAGACAGCTTTGACTGTTCCCGTCTGGGAACTCTCATAACCACATTCTCATAAAGTTTGGAGCCGCAGGAAGCTGGCTTGTTCGTTGTTTCTTTTTTCATGAATACTTAGAACAAGTTACATTTCGTTGGTTTTATTCCCCTGTAAAGTGAAACCACGCTTTGTTTCTTCTATCAGCCTAATGCTTTGTGAAATGAAAGCTACTTCCAAGGCTTCATGTTCCAGTTTCAGTTATTAAAGTGCTGGTGAAAGCTTTGGAATCTAAATGAAACACATGTGAGGGAGTTGGAACCATTTATCATAATAGTTGGTCTTTCATCCTCTCCCCGTATATAAATTGTACATTGAACCTCATACTCTTATATACACAGTCAGAATAAAAGATCTCTTTTTACCTGTTTAATTTTGCTAGTTTTTGATGAGGCGTAGGCCAAGGTGACATCAAACTTTAAGTTGCTCTATTACTTATTGCAAGAGAACATATGTTTGATTCGATTGGTTGCATAATCTCGAACTATATGTCCTACCTCATTGTAAGTACTCTTTTATCTTTTGTGCAGAATTTACAGGGATTAAAGGTTCCAGTCAACAATCAACGATAGTTTGGAGGGTGGACATCGATGAAGATGGTGGTTCCCCTGGTGTGATGGGTACGCCTAACTGTTAACCAACTTATTCTTTATTCTAACATCTTCTATCTTGTCAAATTACTGTTAGTTGGCGTCCCAACAATGCTCCTATCACAGAAAACTTTGATTAATTTGTAACTCCTAGCTTCCCTATTAATTTCATTTCAACTTAAGTCTGTATTTGGCCTTACGTTTACGATGTTTGCGTTTGCGTTTGAAGTTTTAAATCGGTAAAATCGTCAACCCAGTGCAATAACTTCATAGAGTAGTAGTTGCATTTTGGGTCTCTAAAGCAAACACAAACTAAAAAATACTAACAGCTAAGCCAAATGCATCCTAATTCTTTCCTAATCACGTCTTTTACACTGGAGCCATTGAAAGCAGACTTCTAGAGCTACAGTAATCGAGGCTTAGCTTAAAAGACACCTAGATTTTTCTTAACTGTGGCATATTTAGTTTTGACAAGTCACTGGAAATGTAAGAAAATATTTTTTTGTGTGGTCTAAGTTAGGGGTTTCTTGAGGGCTACCTACTTACTGATTTAGAAAGGGAGTTAATAATTAAATGTAGGATTCAAAGCATGAGAGCTGGCCACCTATAATCGACCCGTAAATATTGGTTGCCCTCTTCCCCAATATCTTGCCCGATCTTACCAACAACCACATCCATCTTTATAGCAACAAGTTATCCCAACCAAACTGCCAGAAAATGGGCAGCCAGCTAGCCAGTCTCTGTTGACTTTGGATTATTAATAAATGAGTGGGTAATGATTTTGTTCTTGAGATTTATTGCAATAAACTTTATTGATATTCTATTAATTTTGCTGATGTGACATTTGTTATTTAAAAGTATTAGGGGTCGTAAACTAAATTACAGACTTCATTTCAGCAAAATTAGCAAAAATCTTCACTTGAATTAATTTATGAAAAGTTTGGAAATTGCTACAATTGTTTGTAAAAACAAGAGAACTGAAGAACAAATATGCATGTAATACAAACACGACAAAGTATTATATCCAAAAAGTAATCACTTCATGATAAATTTTCAACCCATGTGAAGGTGACAATCAATCAAATGTTAACATACAATGAAATCTAAGGCGATGATGATGTACTAGGTCGTGCCAAAAAACAGAATAGAAAGATTAGTTTACCCCTTTCAATACAGAAGAGTATCATAATTACATGTTAATTGACTAAAGAAATATAGGTTGTTGGTTGTCATGTTGGAACTTATTTCTTTGATGGAAATGACAAAAACACCAACTGCACCTTCGATTTTGAAATTGACATTTCAATTATTGTTTGTTTTCCCTTTCATGGTCACAACTCATAAAACGAATATTACAATACTCCAAATTGTTTGTTGTGGTAATCCTTCTGAGTACGGAGGCATATACCCACTGGATGAATGATTCTATACACAACAAGATTGCGACGGATATTTTCAGGAGAATTCTTGAGCGAAAACATGATTATGTGGGAACGGTGAGAACAAAGTTAAATTACTTGATACGCAATTGAATTTTATATATCATAGCCCTGTTTTCCTCTACTATCACAGAATAGAGTTTTCGGAAGTAGTCTCATCTCATGTTGGATATTTTTTATTTTGATTCTTAATTATTGGTGCTGAAAAATGATTTCTGTACATCACAATGCTAGCTTGTACCATCAAACACAAAAAATGAATGAAGCTATTCATGTAGCATTTGGTCCACAGTGGTTGGACTGACAAAACTGTGCTGTAAAGACACAATAAATGTCAAAAAATACATTTTGGCGCCAGTGGGAAATGAGATATTTTACCATATACTAGTAATGAAGAACCCAAAATAATAACTCCATTCGTCTTTTAATAACAGTTTGCTTTGCTTTTTTTTTTTCCATGTTATTTAAGATAATAATTATGATATAGATAAATTGATTATAATACTTTTCTCGTATTGAAACATGTGGTGTAAATTAATATTAACAATATCTGAATTAAATTTTTAGAGTAATATAGGAAATTTAAATAAACAGTTAATTAGTAACAAGTACTTCTTTGTCCCAAAAAATTATCACAAATAACACAATTTTGTCACTCAATAATTTTTTACATAATTTTTTTCTAAAATATTATCATAATAATTATCTGTTTTAATAATTTTATTTAATTCTTATATAATTATACCTCAAATATATTATTTCAATATTATTAATGAAAAATAAATCAATAACTATCTAAATATTTGATATAATAAAAAGAATGATAAATTTTTTGAAAAGGAGGGAATTATATATGTTATAATGATGTTAACGAAAAGAGTAATTATTTCACTTTTTTTAATATTTGTGATAATAAAATAAACGAGAAATTTTTTAGGACGGAGGAAGTAATATATCATCATCATGATGTTAATGACAGGAGTAATGCAGACGGAAACAGTTAACGAGACGGTAGATAGAAGCATTAATACTATAGTACCCATCCTTTCCTTCCTTTTTTATATGCAAAATTAATAACTTTTGTGGGTAACCTAACAACGTGTACACATGGAATTTCATGCCAAAACACACTAAGCAACTTCCAAACCCAAACCTTCATCAACACAAATGGGTCTTTAAATGATGATGCAGTTGGTTGGGTGCAGTTGTGCCTCTTTCAGAGCTGCAATAAATGAAACCCTCTGAACCCACTAAGATAAAGACACTCCTTTCTATATTAACCAGCCAAATAAACCATCAGAACCAATCCTGGAAATTTTCTCAGAACTACACGTAATTCATTTGTGGACATTGAAGGTTTGATCCATGAGTGTTGTTTCGAAGAGGAAAGGTCACAGAATGGAGCAAACCAAACTTGGTTCTGCATCTAAGGCTGAGAACAAGAAGAAAATCAGTAAACATGGTCGCCATGATGGTTATGATCAGAAGCAAAATGAGGAGAAACGGTGTCGTTTATTGTCTTTTCATGAGTTACCAGAGTACATGAAAGACAATGAGTTCTTACTGAATTATTATAGAGCTGAATGGTCTGTTAAAGCAGCTTTTTTCAGCATTTTTCGTTGGCATAATGAGACCTTAAACGTCTGGACGTGAGTTAGATTTCCCTGTTCTTCTTTGAGAATGTTCTGTTTTCACTTTGTTTTGGATTGTTTGTTGATGTTCTTGCTGGTATAATATTCACAGGCATCTGTTCGGATTTTTTCTGTTTGTGGCATTAACTATTGCAAATATAGTTCGAGTTCCTCAGGTAGCGGATCTACTAGGCTTGTTTACAAGGTTAGTGCTAGATTTCATTTGTAATTTAAACCAGTTAACAGCATAGTCGAAAATTAAGCTTCAAGGCATAGTTTGCAGTAATGATAGAAACTTGTTTGTTCAGAAGTTCTGAAATTATAGGTCTTGTTGTATGGCTGCTTAACAGAAATGATGGAAACATTTCCATTCCAGTTCTTTATTTCAAGTTGAAATTCTTGCTGAGTTTCAATATATGTTTTGTTGCAGATCTGTTCTTACTAGTGCAGAGACCAATGTTTCTCATCATCCAAAAGATTTGTTTTTGGTAAGGCTCTTCAAAGTTCTGTTCTAGAATCACATCCTACTTCATATTCATTTGTTGGTTAATCGGCGCGATAAGAATCTAATGCTATAAACATTGCAGGACACAACAAAGCTTCTTGATTTGAAGCACATAGCACCTGCACAAGTAGACATCACACAGTCGGTAATGCCTGTAACCCGGTGGCCGTTCTTCGTGTTCTTAGCCGGTTCTATGTTCTGCCTCCTTTCAAGTAGCATTTGCCATCTGTTTTCTTGTCATTCACACAAATTAAACATCCTTTTGATGAGAATTGACTATGTTGGTATCACTGTGATGATCATCACCTCTTTTTTCCCCCCAATTTACTACATCTTCCAATGTGACCACATCCATTGGCAATTTATCTATCTTGGTGGCATCACAGCATTGGGGATATTCACCATCATAACATTGCTTTCCCCATCAAAATCTACCGGAAAGTTCCGCGCTTTCCGAGCTTTGCTGTTCTGTTCTATGGGGTTATTCGGTATAGTCCCTGCAATTCATGCCCTGATTGTCAACTGGACTAATCCACGGCGCGACACAATTCTAGCTTACGAATCAGCAATGGCTCTATTCTATCTAACCGGGACAATGTTCTATGTAATCCGAGTTCCGGAGAGGCTGAAGCCAGGATTGTTCGACTTGGCAGGGCACAGTCATCAGATTTTTCATGTTTTTGTGGTGCTGGGGGCATTGGCTCATTATGGTGCTGCACTTCTGTTCTTAGAGTATCGTCACCGCGTGGGGTGTGAAGTAAACACCTAGCAAAGTTGTACATAACATAATTACTTAATCGTCTATGTAAACTATAAGCAGGGACGGGCTCATGAATACATTATAGTGAAACACCACTCATAATCGGACTGTTGGAATTCCTTACTTTAAAGGATTTCACCGGAGGTGGTGGGAGCAAGTCCGTCACAGACTATAAGATGAACTTTGTGATTGATTCATTTAGGTAAAGCATTCTTCATTGATTTGGATTAGTTTCAAATCATTTTTGTTGATTCATTTGATTCATAAGTGAGGTTTGGTTTAGATATAATCAGTTGGTGTCATAAAGGAATTTCGTGTGGTCAGTTCTAGGAGTATATCTCTTGTATTTAAAACAATGACAGAGACAATGTAACTACATGTGTTTATAATTCGTTTCGACATGAAAACACTTGCATAAACTTTTAAAAAAAAGCCTAAGCTCAACAGGGTCGAACTGAGATGAGGTCAGTCGGGATGATCTTTGGAGTCTTGTTCGGCTGTTCCTGTGTTATTATATAGTCTGAACTATGCCTAGTTGCGAAAACCAGTATTATAAAAACCGGATCGAAACAAATGGTTGAATTGTTGAAATGGTCCAGTTCTAATTGTATTGGTGGAAATACTGCAGTTCGTGCTTCCACATATATATTCTTGACTTCATCACTGATAATTTGTATTTTATGGGCTCAATTAGTTGGCGGTGAGTAGAGAAGAGAAATTATACTTACCGGAAGTATACAAAACAGTTGCATTTTTTATAGTCATCTTTTCGAAAAGTCAAACTCTCTACTTCCCCTATTTAAAGAAAGTTACTTACCTAGCAAAACCTATATTATTTGAGCGCAATTGAACTATTATTACGTGTAATTCCTTTTATAAAAAACTTTAATTAACTCACCGAAAAAAATTTCTGAATCTATTACTAAAATTCAACAAATAGCAATTTCTACATCAACAACTTACGTAAAATATACCGACTCCTTGTCATATTTTATAACGCACCCCTCAAAACCTTATGTATATATATATTCCCATAATTCTGGCTCATTATAAGCTAAGTTCATTGTAGTTTTTATTCAATTTAAATCGAAGCTGTATAACAAACCAAAATTTATATTACTTTAAATCAGCTGCTGTTAAATTTTTTTTTATTTGAACCACGAGAGTCGGACAGGACTACAAGGGCGGCAAAGCTCTCCCAATTGAATTTTAGCGCAGCTGTGTACTCAAACTCGAACTCCAAATATCTGATTGAGCTAGAACAACCTCACGCTAGTTGATCTGCGTATTCGGTGATAGTTGATGTTAAATCCATGTGCATTCACATTTTGCACATATGTTGGCACTGTCTTGTAACAAGAAAGATGGGAGAGAGAGATTCGTAATTTAACTGTGTTTTTGTATTGCTGAATTAATTAGGAAAAGTAAGCAAAGCTGGAGCTTATATACAAGGTGGAATGGGTGTCTGCCGAATTAACCAACTTTCCCGCCAAAACCAAAAACTGAAAAAAAATGAAAACACTCAATCAGCCAACTGAGCAGTGGTGCGAATAGGAAGTAACTTGATGCAACCAGAACTGACAAGCTGGCGAACAAAATGACAATCAATGTCGAGGTGTTTGGTCCGTTCGTGAAAAAGGGATTGGTAGCAATGTGAATGGCGGAGGTGTTGTCACAGTAGAGAGAAGGCACACTGATGAGGTGAACCTGAAGATCACGCAGCAAGAAAGTAAGCCATTGTAATTCACTGGCAGTGGAGGCCAGCGCGCGATGCTCAGCCTCCAAAGAAGAGCGAGACATCGTGACTTGTTCCTTGGATTTCCAAAAGACCAAGGAATCACCAAGAAAAATGCAATATCCAGTGATAGAACATCGTGTGTCGGCAGAAGTCGTCCAATTTGCATCGTAAAACCCCTGTAGTGTCAAAGAAGTGTTGGAAAGAACAAACCCTGCCCAGGTGACTGATACGGCTAATTATACACATCTATTTGATTCATATCATAGCGTATTTTCGTTATATGTTGATAGATAAATTACATAAATGTTAGAGTTTTCTTATGTTTATGTTGATTATCTAGGTACACATGCAAACGAGGGAAATT
>CANYCX011287919.1:0-11665 GCA_948193385.1 Breynia disticha f. nivosa
TTGCAGTCATGTTGCTTACCTCACAAGCAACTCCTAATGCTCCGGCTGAGAACTCCTCTCTCCGGGATGTTTACCTCCTATTACACAAATTATATCTTCACATTAATTATTTAAGCATGAAACTACGTAAAAATGATAAATTAAAAATGTTCTTATGTTAATGTGTTTAGATGATCCCACTTATCTATATCTCCTCTTCCTCTCATTAATGTACTACAACCACCCTTCACCTAACCTTTTTCTCTTTCTTCCACCAACCACCATTACTATCACTAACACATTTATTTACGTATGTTTTACGATTCTTACTATCCCGCACTATCATTAAACCCCAATTTCATACATCCTCCCATCAAAACCCTAAACATTTTCTTACTCGTTCTTCATTCTCTCACATCAATTATTACCCAATTCAATTGACGGTTCAAACAGCCTCAATTAGGTCCGAAGATTCTTACCTAAGCAACGAAACTCGAAATCGAACCTAGGGTTAAGAAACCCAATCCCGTCACTATTCACCAACGGTGTTCAAACTTCAATTTTGGCCACCTAACACACGTTTAAACACCAAAAATGATTACCGATGGATAGTACACATACTAAGCTTTCCAACGAGCCATTATTTGCTCAAATTAGAGCTTAAACGAAAGAAATTCAAGTCCAGAAACTAGGGTTAAGGTAAAAAAACGGGATTTCATAAATTATATAAGAAATTCTTACCGAAATGCGATTCTCGATCGATTCCACAACCCCCAAACGGTAAGATTTCACGAAAAACACGTTCCCTAGGGTTTTTCTTGGCTTTAGAATGATGGTAAGAAGAGAGAGAGAGTTTAAGGTAGTGTAGAGAGAGAGAAGATCAAAAGAGACATATATAAAGTTTTGGTTTGGACGGTTTTGCCCTCGAACACTATTGGTTTACCTCTCCTTCGTATTTCTTTTTCCCGGTGATCTAAACATCCTAAAATTTTTATTACTCACAAATTTTCATTTCCTCAACCAAATTATTATTTAATTAAATCACAAAAAATTTATGTACATTTTCATATATTGTGTTAAAACATTATTATTTTTTCAAAATTTTAGGACGTTACAATGAGCATTTGCCAACCTTCTGTTTTTGCTGTGGAAAGATTGGTCACGCAGAAAGACTTTTTTTCTGACAGTTTGAGAATAGCTTAGGGATCATGGAACAAAATTATGGCCCAAAACAAAGGGCGAACAACAGAAGGAATATGCAGCTTACGATGGGATCCAAGTAGCTACTTGAATGTCCAATTTTCAGTCTAAGGCAGGCAAAGAGTGGCGACAGGGGTGGAAAGATAACCAAGGATGGAAACAAGTCTGATCGAGGAAAATCAAGCAATGGCGAGAATTGTGGGAAAAATCACGAGAATTTATGATAGTTATGCTGAGGAAGAAATGAAGGATTTATCGGATGAGGAAGTTACCATATATGATCTAAAAAGGAAGAGATTAGGCATGGATTTAGCAACTTTTTAAACCAACAATTGCATGGAGGAGGGCTCTTCTAAATTACCAGATGGCCTAAGCCCAAAAAACTCAAGTCCGACAGGTGTTGCGATGCAGGCCCGTCAATCCCAATGAGTTGCTTAAGTTGGAATTGCCAGGGTCTGGTCATCTCGAGAACAATTTGAATGTTGAAGGACCTAGTGCGAGACTTCAAACCAGGTTTTATCTTTTTAATTGAAACATTATGTAATGTCGATCATATTAATAAAGTAACAGAGTTAATTGGTTACGAAGGCTTTTTCTCTGTGGATAAAAGAGGACATAGCAGAGGCTTAGCGTTAGTTTGGAAAAAGGAAGGAACCATGGGGATTACTGACAGCTACGATCACTACATTGATTCGGAAATAACTATACACACTGAACAAAGGTATAGACTGACAGGATTCTACGGGTATGCTTATAGAAATAGTAGACGACAGTCGTGGGCACTGTTAAGGTCCCTGGCGCACAGCTCTACATTACCATGGTGTGTGTTAGGTGATTTTAATGACCTCCTTAATCAAAATGAGAAGGCTAGCAAACTATCACACCCATCGTATTCAATAGAATGATTTCGTCAAGTAGTATACAACAGTGGGCTAATCGACCTGGGTTTTGAGGGCACAATGTTTACATGGGAACGTGGTCAAAGGACTCAAAACTGGGTTCAGCAAAGGTTTGATAGAGTGTTTGGAACAAGAGAGTGGACTCATCTGTTTAATCAATCTAAGGTGCTTCATGTCTCATATACAACTTCTGACCATCTACCAATTTTTCTTGAGGTTAAAACTTTTGTTCCACAGCAGAAAGTCAAGGAGTTTAGGTTTGAAAATTATTGGATTAGGGAGGAGGGATGCAAGCATGTTATTTAGAACTCATGGCTACAGACACAAGATTTGAGACTAATGGCTAAGTTACAGAACTATGGTTAGGAGTTGGAATCATGGGATGCTTACTTTCCCATCAAATCTGACAACTAATACAAGAGTAGAAAACAATTATAAGAAGGATTGGAGGGTGTCACAATGCGGGTATGACTGCCTAATGTGCAGTGGCAGAGAAGGAGCTTAACCGTTTATAGAAATGCAAGGAGGATTTTTGGAAGCAACAAGCTAAGGTTTTTTGGCTACAAGCGGGGGACCTAAGCTCTAAAGCATTTCACAACTTTGCAAATGAGAGAAATCGAAAACAATAAATAACTAAGCTCAAGAATGACAAAGAAGATTGGGTGGACACCAACCCAGGCCTCAAAGAGCTAATTTTTAATTATTTTTCTGATTTATATAAGAGTCAAAGTGGCGATGACTTGTTTTGCTACGTAGCATGCAAAGTTACAGAAGAACACAACGCTAGACTGGATGCACCTTACGGAGAAGATGAAGTTAAGGAAGAAGTATTCTCGATGCACAATGACAAAGTCCAGGGATAGGACAACTTTAATCACACCTTCTACAAACAGTATTGGGGTACAATTGGTCCTTCAGCGGTGGCAACGTGCATCAGCTAGCTGTAGAATAGTGATTTTCCAGAAGGAATCAATAACACAAACATTGTTCTTATTCCTAAAAGCACCAACCTTCAACGCTTAAGGAGTTACGCCCCATTGCTTTGTGCAACGTAATTTATAAAATTGTCTTGAAGGTGCTCGCAAATAGGCTTCGCATCATATTGCCAAAAATAATTAACGAGACTCAAAACGAGTTTATGGCAAACAAAGTAATCACAGACAATATTATAATCGTGAATGAAGTAATCCATTTCTTAAAGGGGAAGAGATGGGGTAAGACCAGGGTGACCGCATTAAAGATAGACATTGTTCAAGCTTACAATAAGCTGTGGAATTTTCTAGAGAATATATTGCTCAAGCTAGGGTTTACTAGCCGTTGGGTCAGACAAGTTATGCTCTGCGTCCGGAGTGTGCGCTACAAAGTTACTTTTGGGAATGAAAGGATTGGGTCGATTGTACAAAAGAGAGGATTAAGACAAGGAGACCCCTTATTCCCTTTTTTATTTATCTTCAATACAAATGTCTCGAAGGCTCAGCAGGTGGAGATGACAAATCTGCTCCAACTGGACGAGCAGGATGGTATGGGCACTTATCTGGGAATGCCCCTCATGCTATGACGGAAGAAAAAGCAGGCCTTCGAGTATGTTAAAAACAAGCTGCAAAATAGGATCTTGATGTGGAAACATCAGGGTCTCTCGAGAGTTGGCAAAGAGGTCCTCCTGAAAATAGTTGCTCATGCCCTATCGACGTATTGCATGAGTTTGTATTTATTACCAAACTCTACGTGTGAGGAGCTACATGGATTGATGAATTCCTATTGATGGGGAGGCCAAGGCAAAAAAAAGAGGTATCAAGTGGCTTAAATGGGAGCGGTTATGCGTTAGTAAGGAAGGAGGATGTACTGGGTTTGAGATATAATTGATTTAATTTAGCCTTGCTAGCAAAACAAGGTTAGAAGATAATAAACTGCCCAATGAGCCTCATATTTAGGACATTAAAAGGCAGATACTTCAGAGATGTGGAGTTCCATGATTTGGTGTTAGGGAATAATCCTAGTGCAATGTGGCGAAGTATGTGGGTGGCAGTGAAGTTATAAGGATTGGATGTAGATTGAGAGGTGGAAACAGCGAGAGTATTAGAGTTTTGACGTCTCCATGGTTGCCTTGCGAAGGGTACGGAAAAGTATCCACACCGGAGAATCTTAACATGGTCAATCTAAGCATGGCAAACTTACTTGAATCTGGTGGCAGGGGATGGGATTACAACAAAATTGAGTCACTTTTCAATGAGAGGGATAAGGAGCTAATACTTGTCATTCCATTGTGTCTCTCAAAGACGATGGACAGCTGGTATTGGATAGAAGATAGAACCGACGCATACACAGTTAAGGCGGGCTATAGGTATATTCATAATCCTAAGGAGCAACAATGGACCTCTAATGATGTAACTTGGGAGAGGCTTTGGAAGATGAAAATGGTTCCAAAGATGACGAATATGGTTTGGTGAGCATTGAGGAATTGTTTACCAACTAGGGAGAGGTTGGCTCAAAAGTTTAGCATCGAATCTACCATTTTCCCAGTTTTTAGTCGTGCAGTTGAATCTACTATCCATGCCCTTGTTTTATATGACTACACACATGTATGGATGACTACATGTCTAAGCTGGCCTCAAAGAAACTAGAGTACATTTTCTGAATGGTTTGCACAGGCTCTACGAAGTGTAGAGAGCTCCAAATGGGATGAGATAGTGGTCATTTGTTGGGGCGTGTCGCAAAGCAAGAATAGCCTCGTTTGGGAAGGGAAAAGGCACTTGGTGAGAGGCACCCTGAACAAATGTCTTGGCATTCTAAAGGCCTGAAAGCAAGTAAAGGGGCTGGAGGCGTTATCTCAGGAGATGTCGCAAAGAGTTGTGGTAGCCGATGAGGCTTGGAAAAAGCCACCATCCGACTAGACAAAAATTAACGTGGCCATACGAATATGTGAGAGTTCTAGCACAGTGAGCATGAAGGGATAAGATGAAAATGGTCGTTTCCTGGGTGCAAACGTACACAACGTCCAGTTATTAAAGGACCCGGCATTGCTGGAATTATTGGCGATCCAAAAAGCCTTATCGTGGATAAAAGATCGCAGGCTCACAAACTTCAATATAGAATCTGATTGTTTGGTAGCGATGAAGGTTGTCAATAATGGACAATTTTTTAACTCACAATTTGGTCTTATAGCTATAGATTGTGTTGATATCCTCAGAACTCTAGTTGACGTTAAAGTTCGGTTTGCAAGGAGGACTGCAAACCAAACGACTCATTCTCTTGTAAGAGCATTAAATTCATCACCAGGTCTCCACGTCTGGGACTTTACTGTTGCTCCTTGTATTCAAGCGATACTGACTCTTGATTTAATGACATGACTTAATCTTGTTAGTCAAAAAAAAAAGGAAGAGTTGTTAGGTGAAAACAGATGAACAAAAATATAATTAAATTCCGTAACAATACATAATACTCAATTTTATCTTATAAAATTTAACTCTATTCTCATGGGTGAGAACAGTTTTAATTTGTCCTAGTAAAGCCTGTGAAAGTATCTATTTAACAGCATTCTCACTGATGCAAAGCACATAATGTAGTAAATACAAAAAAGTTATTGTAAATGGAAATGTATGCAGAAAAGCTTAACAATCGCTATTTATTCACCTTCCGAATACCCAATATAACAGACAGAGACATTTGCTTATTTCTCAAATCAAAATTATCTTAAAACTCTGATGATACAGTCGTACAGATGAAGGGCTCAACCAAAAACTAATTGTTCTAGTTGTCAAATATTTTATATTATAGCCCCCAATACAGTACAATTTTATTGAGAAAAAGAATTCACTGCCCTAAAAGGGGCAGTAGGAATATGAGGCGCAGGGGCAGAAGTTGGCTTACTGACCATCTTCCAGAATCCCAACAAGGCACTTCTCCAACAAGAATTCTGCATTCACCCATGCATGGTATTTATCTATGATAGGAAATATTAAGAAAAGCAATTCCAGCTACAAAAACAACAATAAAGATATTGCAGACATCTAAAATTCCCCAATAAGATGCAGGAAGAATTAAAGCATAAGATGCATAAAGAGGTGAGCTTCGTCAATTTATGATTTTTGTGTGATGATGATGAATGAAACAGAAAAGAAAGGATACTAAATAAAGCTGTAGAGTCTTTTCCAACAGCCTTCATCAGCATGTCAACACCTGCAAAACATTCATGAAATTAAATGAATGCAATCAGCATTTCACTTTATGCGAGAGTCTCAGCATTTAAATCTTGGGATATAAATTTTCATGAAATCATATTGTTGAAACACGATAGCTTCATTATGTAGAATAGCACACACTTCTATGTCGATATGGACCAAAAATTTCAGCTACAGTAAATTAACATGCTCAAACAAAAGTTTAAGTCATCATACTCAATTACTCATAATTAATAGATGTAACATCATGAAGCAATAACAGGTTCTGTCCAGTGAGTTCCAAAACTTTTGGAGAATAGAAAATCCACCATCAAAAACATTGCGAAGAACGTGCCAGCATAAGAATAATTCCTCACCTCCAGGATGAAATTTCATGTACGGTGACAAATTGTACACACGACCTTTTAGAACAGTCCACATGGAACCTTCTGTTTGGTGTTGCTTGACCTCATTCATGGAAATAAGTCTCCTATTAGACTGCCCCTTCAACCCTGAACAGAATTTATGCAGTCAAGAAATCTTTATTAGCTAGCTAACCAAGTGATTTATATCTAATTACTTCAATGCAATGTCCTCTAGTCACTCAATTCTTATAACCACCCTGAAGTTCTAATTGTGACTAGTAGCCTTCCAATGTGTTCTCAATACCATCGACAAAAGCAAGCTAGAAAATTACCCGGGAAACAAGTACTAGTTTGGGCAATTAAACAAGATTCATATCCACACGTGTTACACATATGTCAACAGATGCAGTATTAGCACGTCATTTCATACCTGCAAGATCAGGGTGTGTTTGGGTCAGCTTCATCCAGTCCATTTGGCTATACCCTTTCTCAAATGGAACCTTAGCTCGAGCTGCAGGCTTCCTGGTTGAAAGTTTCTGTTCTTGCAAATTCTTTCCACGAGTTCCAGAATCTCTGGATGCTTCTTCTATTGTTACCTTACTAGATTTAACAGTGGATGTATCAATAACATTGAATGACAACAAACCGAATGTTTCCTCCTTGGAAGTAGCATTGTCAGGCGATTTATCTTTCCATAGAATACCCTTTCTCTCGGTGTTTCTATTAATATTTATATTTTCATCTTCGATATTTATATCATTGATATTCCGAGCAAGATTATTTGCCTCAATTTCTTGGCTAACAGGAATTCCCACCTATATAGCACAAAAAAACACAATTCTCAAAGATAAACAAGTAATCGAACCCGTACATCAACTAACAAGAACACAAAGTATTCATATAATTGACTAAACATTTTAGGCTTGCCTGACAAAATGTGAAATCATCATCACTCGCCATCAACGAAAGATGCAATACAAATTAACACACGCAAAGTTTACTGCCAACAGATACAACATATATAAGTAACAGGTAAGTTCCACATCCTTCAAATCACAACATTAAAATGAAACCAAATTCGCAAAGCTATTCATCGATTGAATCATTCACACAAACGTGGACTACTTCAATCATTTTCTCTAAATTATTTCAAAAAATATGAACAAGATTGGTACTTTTATACTACCAGAAACAAGTTCATTCACCTGAAAGAGAAAACAAGATAACTTAATCACCAACATATACAACTATGAACTACACTTCTTTAATGGATTTTTCTTCCTTCCATTAACAAGTTCTTAACACCAACAAAAAAAAAACTACAAAATAAACAAGCTCCTAAAACCAACAAGACCCACAAAATCATTCAGCTCCAAATTGAACTACAAATACCAATCGAAATTAACTCTAGGAATCATCATGAACGGTACAACTCAAAGCCAACCCACCACATATGTTAACAAAAACAACCAAATTTACTATCGGTTCTTCACCAAAACCTCAAATTAGCAAGAACCCACTTTGAAATTCTTTTAAAATGGCCCAATCATCAATATAATTGCCTACAGAACCAAATCTACCATAGTTCCTTGAAAAGAAACGAAATAGAGACTGACCTAGAAATTTGTTCACCAACACAATATTCAGAAATCAATCAAGGCCTAAAACAACCATACCAGATAAAAATCAACAAGACAAAATTAAGCACTGAGTTTTTTTTTTCTTTTAGAGAGGTGGTTCTGGTGAAGTGTGCGAAATTCTGATGATTTGGAGGAGGTGAGAAAGAACGTAGAAATGAGAGAGAGTTAGGAAGAGAAGAAGGTTTAGGTGATGGGTCGGTTTTGGTTGAAAAGTATATAAAGATGGCGAAGGTTGAGTTTTAAACGGTCAATATTTTTCGGGTGGGGTGAAATGGTGTATAAATAAAAGGGTGGTTTGGATAGAAATTAGGGCATCAATAATGTAAACCCCATACAGGGATTTATAAAAGTGTCAACTCAACATTTCACTAATTTTTTATATATAAACCTCAACTTTATAAAATCTTTCTAATGTTATAAACTTCATCATCCACTTTAATATTCAATTAGTTGAGACCCACAATTATTATATTTTTTATATCACACCTATAAATATATAAAATAATTTTTATATATTTTTATATATTACTAAAAAAATAATAATATAAATTTCATATAATAAATTTTATGAAATATTAAAAGATAATAAATAATATAAAATTGATAAAATAATATAAAACATTTTATTGAAAAAAGTACATAATTAAATAGAAAATTTGGTAATACATTATATTTCGTTATCTATTGTTCCAAAATAGTTCCAAATATGTTCGACCAAATCTGATTGAAGATGATTACTATTGCTTAAATTTTGAGAAAATGGTGTATTAGAATTTGAATCAATTGTTTTGAGAGAAATTTCAAGAAGGAAGTGAAAAAATTAACCCAACACACACATATTTATACAAAAAAATAATCGTTACTACAACGGTAATAAAAAAATAATAAAAAAAAAGTTTAAACTTCTTCGTTGGTGGGGTCCACATTTGGTGGACCCCACAAACCTTTGATCGCTTCACGCAGGTGAAGCGCTCCTCCACCTCAGCCTCTCCCTAATGGGAGAAGCTTTTGTAAACCTGGTTCATGGGGTCATGAATCCCCATTAGGATTGCCCTTATAGGAAGTGGTTCTTCTTGTTTACTACTTTTTCCCAATGGTGGAAATTTACCTGTTTTTTACTTTGAACTGAATGAAAAAGCACTATGAGATTCACAAAAAAGGGATTTTTTGGTGGGCAATGTCCATTCTTTTGTAACATGACAACGGGGGTGTTTTCTACCCTTAGATGGTTTTCTTTTTTGGGAGTTTATATGCACTATTAGATTTATATTTATGTAACAAAATATGTGAATTGATGTAATGTTACATACTCTAACTAATTGGTTAATCAGGTGATCATTAATTTGAATTGACCGTAAAGCTCTAACCAAACAAAAAAAAGCACAAAAAATCAACGCAATTAACTCGAGTTTGTAAATCCTAAGATACTTTTTGAAGTTCAACTTCATTGTAAAAAAGATAGTATTTAATTTCAACATCATCAAATCCATTTTATTTTGCAAAGCATTCCCACAATCTTCTGCAAAACATATATTAAGGCATTGTATTTGATTTAAGTCTCACTTGGTTCACAACATCATACTTCTTATAAAATTCATTTCCCAGGAGGTTGAATTTTCTTGGAATTAACTTGTCAAAAAGTATAATAAATTTTATTTGGCTTAAATTATAATTCCTATAAAGTAGCTAATATTTATTGATTTTTTTAAATTAAAATTAATATTTATATAATTGTCCTTATCAATAACTAATCACATATTTTGTGAGAAAAATTAAGGAATAACATTGTAAAAATGTCTCAACTTTTCTAAGGAAGTACAACTTACCTAGGTTTTCCTAGGTAAGTGACTTTTAGGTAACTGACTTCCTATGAATAAGGGAAGTAGAGTATATCAACTCCTGGGAAAATGTGGTCAAGTGGGTAACCAAGCAAGACACTTTTTTTCTACTTTCTGGGAAGTTCAACTTTCCCTCTTAACTTACCCCCAACCAAGTGAGCCCTTAATGTGAAGGTGTAAATTCAAATTCTTGAAGCAAAAATGTGTATGCTTATTTGTTTGGTTTAATCCTTTATTTAAGTACTTATAAAACAACTTCAAAATATTGACATAACGGTGAAATTTGGTAGCAAAAGTTGTATTGTATAATGTTTGTGGTGGTGTAATGACTAAACTGTAAAAGTGATGACATAAATTGGTAAATACTTTAAACTTATGGGTTAGTTTTGTAATTGAATGGTTTTGTGATCAAAATATTTGGGTTATATCTTGAATTTTATGGGTAATGCTAAATTAGAATGGTTTAATGCTTATATCAAGCAACAAATGAAGTGATTTTTCCTTGTTAATTTCTTGTTGAAGCATAATCCTTGTAAGCTTCACTATTGTTAAGCTCTTCTTGGAAAACTACAAATGATTCAGTTGTATATACTTTTGCAGCTTAAAATTCAAACTCTCAGAATGGTGTACGCATTGCTGGTCTATTGTATTTAGACTTATGATCTAGTTCTATTTCTTATGTCGAATTATTTGTAAGATGAAATCAAACTTGCCACCAAATTCATAAAAATGCAACCTTTGACCAACCATTTTGTCAAACGTCAAATGCATGCTTTCAGACATTGACGTGGTTCGCATCCCACCAAAAAAATTTTCCTTCAGGTACGTCTCAGCACACTTGTGACATGACTCCCACATTTCCTTCATCCATTCCAAACCATCAAGATGATACTCCTGAACCAATGACCTCCATACTGACTCAAATTGTTCCTCTTCATATCTACTGAACATCAAATTTTAGAACTCTCTCACAAAATTCTAACTCTTTACGTGAGTCATGGTGTTCTTCTAAATGTGCTAAGAACACAAGTGATGCCTTCCCCATGCATTCTACAAGTTGTTATAGAAGCCATGTAAAAGTTTTTTGTTGTTTCATTCACGATTATACTTTAGAAAAAAATAATTTTTTGATGATGATGGTTATTCCAATCACAACGATAAAAGGATGATTAAACTTATTCTTATTAAATATTGAATCAAATGCAATTACATCACCAAAGCATTCAAATCCAAATCCACTAAGTGAATTAGACCAAATAAATTACCCATTTCATTACTTGACCCAATTGTATTCTTATAGAAGAAACTGATAAATACCGTTTCATTCATATATTTTCTATATATTTTTACGGCATTTCTCTGGTTTTTAGGTGAATTTCGGCATGATATCCGCGTAATTTTATTCATTTCTTATATTTTTAGGTCATGCACGGAGTTTGGAGTTAAAAAAAGGCAAAATACGGGTCAAAACGGAGCGAAAACCGAGGAAAATAAAGTACCTTCAGAAGAACCGCCAAGCAAAAAAGGGTCAACTGGCCGTTCCCCAACACTGTTCACGTCCGAAACGGCCACCAAACGGGAAATCCA
>CANYCX011288820.1:0-22526 GCA_948193385.1 Breynia disticha f. nivosa
AGAGACAGGGGTGGTATGTTAACCAATGGGTATGTTAAGCATTCCGCTTAGCCAGGCCCTTCAGAGATAGGGGTGGTATGTTAAGCATCCCGCTTAGCCAGGCCCTCCAGAGAAGGGGGTGGTATGTTAAGCAACCCACTTAGCCAGGCCCTCCAAAGATGGGGGTGGTATGTTAAGAAATGGGTAGATGTGGAAATTTGCCAAATTATGAGAGTGGACTCTCTCACGTGCACGATAAACAAATTTAAGACCCCGGGGCATGCATGTAAGATAGTCGCATTAGCATTTCATGTAATGCATTTGTATTGTGATATGTGAAGTGGGTATGAATATGTTGATGCCTTGAAGTTTGGGCCGTTTGTTGAATGATAATGAGTTGGTTGTGGTAAAGGTGTTGAGTGTGATATATATATATATATATATATATATATATATATATATATATATATATATGAGCATGTGAGTTCTAAGTTTTAAAGTGAAACAATAAGAGAAACTTTGAGTATATATGTTGGCTTAAATGTTTGATAGTTGCGTGAATTGGACAAATGGTTGCTTTGCTTGAGTGTGGATATATTTTGACTTGAAATGACCTAATTGGTGTGAGAATGACATGTGATATTGTTGAGGAATGATGATTTATTGTGTGTGAAGAAAGTAGGAAGTTTGGAGTGTGAAAATGCAATTTGTTCTTCGAATGTACAGGTACAAACGGCCTGGGAACGGCCTTGTGGCCGTTTCCCAAGGCCGTTTGCCTTCTGAGAATTTGGTTCCAGGGAAGAACGGCCAGGGAACGGCCAGTGTGGTCGTTTCCCTTGCCCGTTCCCTCGTCCAAATTTGCAAAAAGACCACAAAAAACTGTGTTCGACTTGTTCGTTATGTGTATTAATTAAAATACCTAAATCATAGTGAAATTGGAGGAGATTAGGCCGCGGAGGCCGAGGTTCCCCTGCGCACGCAGCTCAATGAAATATAGGATTCGCTTACTGAGTATTTTTAAAATACTCACCTTTCTGTTTAGCTGTTAATTGTGTGCAGAGTGACAGGTATCAGGGACGAGACTACTTGTTCGGCGAGGCTAGCGGTGCGATACTAAAGGGCGGGCTCCTTGTTACTTAAAAGATGATTGGTTTTGTGGATGATAATGTATATATCTATATACTTCAGGATAGATGGTTTTTATTAACTTGCATTCTAAATGTTTTTCCAGCTTCCGCGTTTTAAAGGATATCTGTGTACAATTTACTCTGAACTTTATATTGTACGATTTATGTTTTAAAAGAAAAAAAAATATAGTGCCAAAAATTGGATTTGATGAGAATGGAAAGTTTTAAAAATGGGTGTCACACTGGGAACGGCCACTGTGGCCGTTTCCCATGGCCGTTTCTGTTATAGAGTGTCGTCTGGCAGGGCAAATGGCCAGGGAACGGCCAGTGTGGTCGTTTTCCTTGCCCATTTCCCCTGTTCTGGCCTACAAAAGATCACTAATGAGCTGTGTTTGAGTTGCCTGTTATGGTTGTTGATTAATGAACCTAATCTATAGTGAAATTGGAGGAAATTAGGCCACGAGGGCCGAAGTTTCCCCTGCGCATACAGCTTAATGACCTAAGGATCGCTTACTGAGTATTTTAAATACTCACCTGTTGTTTTGTTGTTTTAAATATGTGCAGATCGTCAGTAGCAGGTATCAGGGACGGGACTACGTAATCGACGAGACTAGTGGTGCGATACTGAAGGTCAGGCTTCCAGTTGCGTTGGGTCAGTGCATGATTATGCGATTATGCATACATTAGTATAAATGGATTTTATATGCATATCATCCTAAATGTATTTCCACAACTTCCGTGTTTCTAATCTATATTGATGTATGATGTGTATTCAATGTTTCGGACAACGATGTTTCAAATTATTCCTCTTACAACTTATGTCTTAAAAAGAAAAAAAATATAGTGCGTTTTCAGTATTTAAAAGAAAAAGGAACTTCGTAAAATTTGGCGTCACAGTGAGTCGGTTAAATATAAAATCTGACCGACCCGAACGGTTTCACGAACGGTTTACTCAAACCGTTTCTCATACCGTTCGATCCACATTAACTAACTCATTTTGTCGAACGGTTTGTCAAATAGTTTTCTCATATCGTTTTCCAGGCCGTTTGCAACTATACTGAATATCCGTGATGTCGAACGGTTTGCCAAACCGTTTTCCAATACCGTTCCTCAGACCGTTCGCAACTATTTTTCAGGATGTTACAACTTCACTATATCATTCACATACAACTCCAATAGTCTATCAAGTGAATCATCCTGTCTAATCGCTAGGAAATGTACCGATTTGGTCAACTGGTCTACAATTACCCATACAACATCATGTTGCCTTAATATTCTTAGCCCCACAATAAAATCCATTGTTATATTTTCCCATTTTCACTCGAGAAATGATGAGCGGTTGCAATTTCTCTTTTGGGACCTATGCTCTGTCTTGATCTACTTACAAGACACAAACTAATCTAGAAAAAGCTGGAAAATTTTGTTCATTAGTGAGATGAACGCAGCTGGCACATTCGTGATTCCAAATGGCATAACCGCGAACTCAAAATATTCATACCGAACTCGAAAGGTTATCTTGGGTATAGACCATTCCTCTACTCTTAACTGTCAGTAGCAAGTTCGCAGGTCGATCTTAGAGAATCTTTGACCACTCTAAATCGATCTAAGAAATCGTCTATTCATGGCAAAGAACATATTTGTTCTTGACTGTTAACCTAGTTAACTATAAGTAGTCAATATACAAACGCATGCTCCTTCCTTCTTTTTGACAAATAGTACTAATGTTCCCCATGGCGACACACTCGGTCGTATAAAGTCTTCTCTAGTAGTTCCTCTAATTGTTTCTTTAACACATTTAGCTCCACTGAAGCCATGCGATAAGGAGCTGCCAAAATCAGTGTTGCTCCTGACACCGTCTCAATCTCAAAATTAACGTGTTTCAGAGGGGATAATCCCGGTAAGTCCTTAAGAAATACATCAAGGAACTCATGCACCACCTCCACCTCTGACACTCTTTGGAGTGCTCACATTTAAATCCACGAGACTCGGCAAGTCCTCGTTGTTGTTGCCTCAACCATAGCCATTAAACAACTATTTAACAAAGGTAGGAATGTTTTATATGAAAAGATAAAAAATTAAGACATCTTCATTGAAAATTCAGTTCTGGTTCATACATATAAGGAATCTTGAACCGTCTGTTTTGAATCGAAACCGGCAGTTCAGTCCCGTTTTACACGTCTACATCAATGTACAAAAAACTGCAAAATAGTCAAATTGTTAAAAAGATATATTAACGAAAGAAATAAATAAATAAATAAAAGGAAAAAGAAGAACACAAAAAGAAGAATAATTTTTTGAAAACGTGCAAAAAAAAGGAATAAAGAACCGTGAAAAATAAGTAAAAAAAGAAGAACAGTAAATGGAGAAACAAAAAAAAAAGGTTTTTGTCAGGAACAAAAAGAGAAGTATAAAAAAAAAAGAAGAAAACATTTTTCAACAAAACATTTTCCGTTAAACAAACGGAACCTTAAATTCTACTATTAGGGTTTTCAGTCTTAATAACTGAAATAATTGATTAACCATTCATGGATTTTTTATCAATCATATAACACACGATAAATACAAAATGATAAAATAATATCTTATAATTTTATTATGTCAATAAATGGTACATATACAATGCATTTAGGCTATAATTTATACTAAAATGTTCATCCATACCAATGATCTAGAAAAGCGTAGATATCAAATTATGCAGCTCTAACATTCTTCCATTCCAACCATATCGGAGATCGGGAATAAGTTGTGAATGCTCTTTTTCTCAATCAACAGACAAAAAATTCATTTTAGATCAAGCTAAAACCTTGAATAATTCAACCTTGATTAAAAAATAAGCTGTAAAAACACTTCAATTACAACAAATCTAAAGACATATTTGAAGGGATTTCATAGATCAAAAAATCAAATCTAAAAATGGAGCTCATTTATACTTTATAGTATACTTTAATAATTTCTTTCATATTTTCTTGTCTTTATTTTATGTCACAAAATTTATGTGTACAACGATCACTTTATAAAATAAGAATACTATATGGTAATTAAGTTATAATTATTTTCATAGTAAATTTTATACTAAAATATTTAAACTAAACTATATATTTTTTTTTATATAGATTTAGGTTGAGAGGATGATGTCCAATTTAAGGTCAGAAAAAACGACCAACTTCAAAGAATGCTTAAGCCATGAGCGATAACGAGAATTCAAATCTGCAATCGTTAAAATACAAATTTCTTATTATTAACGCTAGATCATCCCTTAAAGTAAACTCTTTATGGATATTTATTGAAAATATTAACAAATTATAGCAGCCAAAACGTAAATTACCCTTAAAAGAAACACAAAGATGAAGGCATAATTACAAGATAATAAACGCCATTCCTGAAATTCCACTTCCAATCATGCACTTCTGAGTTCTAACCCTGTCATCTCCTCTCCAATGGCTTCATCACCATCACAATCTCCATCTCTGATGGACACTCTCTTCCAACGCTCTCTGGACGACTTGATCAAATCTCTCCGGCACTCAAATGACTCCTCCTTCATCATTTCCAAAACCCTCGAAGAAACTCGCCGCGAAATCAAATCCACAGACCTCCAGACCAAATCCACCGCCCTTCAAAAACTCTCTTATCTCCACTCTCTCCATTTCCACGACATGTCTTGGGCTTCTTTCCATGCTGTGGAGTGCATTTCTTCTTCGAATTTCTCACACAAAAGAATTGGCTATCACGCCATTTCCCTTTCTTTTCAGGATTCTACTCCTGTAATTGTCTTGATTACTAATCAGGTACGCAAGGATTTGAAGAGTAATAATGTTTATGAAGTTAGTCTTGCACTTGATTGTTTGGCTAGGATTGGTAATGTTGATTTGTGTAGAGATTTGACTCCTGAGGTTTTCACTTTGATGGCTAGTTCTAAGGTTTTTGTCAAAAAGAAGGCTATTGGTGTTGTTTTAAGGGTTTTTGAGAAGTACCCAGATGCTGTTAGAGTATGTTTTAAGAGACTTGTTGAGAGTTTAGATTGCAGTGAACCTCAAATTTTGTGTGCTGTTGTTGGTGTGTTTTGTGAGCTTTGTTGTAAAGAGCCCAGATCGTATCTTCCTTTAGCTCCTGAGTTTTATAAGGTGTTGGTTGATTCTCGGAATAATTGGGTTGTGATTAAGGTGTTGAAGATTTTTGCAAAGTTGGCCCCTTTGGAGCCGAGATTGGCTAAAAGGGTTGTGGAGCCGATTAGTGATATTATGAGGCGGACTGGCGCGAAATCATTGTTGTTTGAGTGTATTAGGACTGTTGTGAGTAGTTTTGCGGAGTTTGAATCTGCGGTGAGGTTGGCAGCTGAGAAGATTAGTGAGTTTTTGATTGATGAAGATCCAAATCTAAAGTATCTTGGATTACATGCACTTTCAATTATGGCTCTGAAGCATTTGTGGGTGGTTTTGGAGAATAAAGAGATTGTGATAAAGTCTTTGAGTGATGCGGATCCTAATGTGAAGCATGAGTCCTTGCGTTTGGTTATGTCAATGGTGTCCAATAGTAATGTGGTGGAAATTTGTAGGGTTTTGGTCAATTATGCTCTAAAATCAGATCCTGAGTTCTGTAATGAGATTGTTGGTTCAATTTTGTCTACTTGTTCAAGAAATGTGTACGAGATCATTAATGACTTTGATTGGTATGTGTCCCTTCTTGGTGACATGTCTAGGATTCCACATTGTCATAAAGGAGAAGAAATTGAGAATCAGCTTGTTGATTTAGGTATGAGGGTCAAGGATGCAAGACCAGAGCTTGTTCGTGTTGGCCGGGATCTGCTGATTGATCCTGCATTACTTGGAAATCCTTTCTTGCACAGAATATTATCTGCTGCCGCTTGGGTGTGTGGGGAATATGTAGAATTCTCCAGGAACCCTACTGAACTCATAGAGGCATTGTTACAGCCTCGCACAAATCTCTTGCCTCCTCCAATCAGAACTGTCTACTTGCAGTCTGCTTTCAAAATCTTGATCTTTTGTCTATATTCTTACATTTTGCAAAAGGAAGATGGTATTGGTGGCATGACATCAAGAATGCCAGTTTTCAAATCTAGGAAGGAGAGTCCAGAAAGTTCTGATGTGACAACGAATAAAAGTCCTCTAAGTCGTGAAGATGATGAAGGATTCAACCCAAGGCATTCAAATCAATCATATGAAGATCTTTCTGCTATTGAAGGTGGAGCTATTCAATCGCCTACATCTCTTACTACGGAGGAAAATGTTTTCACGGATGAATCCATTATTAACCTGTTAAAGTTGGTTGAATTATCATTGGGTCCATTAGCTGGGAGTTATGATGTTGAAATGCAGGAGAGAGTGCAGAATGCTCTTGGATTTGTTGCCCTTATAAAGCAAGAAATATGTGATGGATTTTTTCCCAGGGAATCAAATCTGGAGCTGGAACAAGTGAAATCTTCAGAAGTAATTAAGTTGTTGCATGATGCCTTTGTCGAGGAAATTGTTCCAGTCTCAGTAACTGCTCAGGATAGAGTTCCGGTACCAAATGGTCTAACGCTTAAGGAGAGCCTTACCGATTTGGATGAAATATGTGGAAATATACAATTACCTTCTACAAGTTCATTCTTTGTTGGAAATCCATACTATGAGGAGAGTGTTGTTTCAATCTCTGATCTTCAAATCAAAGAAGAACCAGAATCATCTAGTGAGTCTACTTCTTTACTTGCGGAACACCGTAAGCGTCATGGGTTATATTACCTACCTTCAGAAAAACGCGAGAACCTAACAAATGACTATCCGCCTGCGAATGACCCCAAATCAGGCATCGATAGCAATGATGCTGCTGCTCAAGATCTGGTCAAACTTACTGATCAGTCCTTCATTCCAAAACACAAGCCTAGCAACACGAAGCCTAGGCCAGTAGTGGTGAAGTTGGATGGAGATCTTGCGTATGTTGCTGTAAACAAACCAGAGGCAAGAGAAGATACGCTTACTGGTGCTGTTCGAGAGATTCTTTCAGGTGGGGATGCAGTGTCAGCCACGTCTCAAAGCACTCAGTATGATAAATCTAGTAAGAGAAAAGGGAAGGATAAAGTAAATGCAGATTCTTCTGAACCAAAAGAAATTGCAGTTGATGATCAAAAACTTGATCACGAAAGTAGAAGAAAAGGCAAACACCAGAGTTCAGGGAAAGACCGGATTAAGAAAAGTTCGAAGAAAGATGGTGTTGAAATGGAAGGAACCAGTAAAAAGGAAAAGCATAAGAGAAGACATCGTGAGAAGCACAAATCAAAACAAAGATCTGACTCGCCGATAAATATGGTCGAACAGACAGCGGTTGTCCCTGATTTCCTCTTGTAGCGGCTTCCTCCAGGTGTGGACAAATCATCCCTTGTATCAAAGTTTCTGTTCTTCAATTTTTTTGGTGAGTTTTGATGCTTATTTTAAAGTTTTACCTTTACACTTGAATGTGCAAAACATTTACTGAAGCGAAACGTTGATTTTGCTGAGAATGTTAGGTAAAGAAAAGCAGAATATCAAATAGAAAAAAAGAGAGCATGGGGCTTGGTTAGTTGGCTGTATAGAACATTGAAGTTATTTTCTTGTTACTTGAATTGAATTGAAATTCGCAGCTTTTGCATAGACGTAATTTTCTTATACAGACTGATTTCCATTCAAATGCAAATTGGATTCAGTTCTTACTGAACTTGCATTCCATTGTAAATTGGATTCTGTTCTTACTGAACTTGCATTCCATTGTAAATTGGATTCAGTTCTTAGCCATGTGGCGATATTCAGCCTTAGTTGAGGAACTATAAACAATACTTTGCTTCTTGTTTTTTCACGATATAGGGTTACACCTGAGTCCTGAGAAACACACAATGACCAGAAAGTCTTGCAAGTCTCAGTGCATTTCGTCCAATCAGCATCACAATATGTTGTCAAATTAGAAGCTGACGAAGCAGAGTAAAATAAACCATGATGCAGGGTCTCTTTCAAGTATTAAGAACATGGACAACACACTATCTTGCCTTTTGGAAAGTTGAATCGTGTATGCATGCAAGGTCAGTTTCCCAACTAATTTAGGTGCGTCTCCATGATTGTTGACTATATGAAAATGGGAAATCATCACAATTTTGTTTGGTGGATTCCATTTTCATTTCATCCAAGATGAGTTTACGAATAAATAACATTTTTCCTGTGAGCTTAACCTTGAGAAATTACTCTTCCCAACCATCATTTAGTTTATTTTAACCATTTCTGCAAAGAATCTGATTCTATTTTAATCGTTGCGTTAATTAGTTGGACATATTAATAACTTTCATCAACTAGAACCCTTAAAACATTAGGAAAAACAAAGCTGCTAATAACTAAATTAAACGTAAAAGAAAATTGAAAGTAGGTTTTAAGGCAGGCCAAACTCGACGAGACATTACTAGATTATGGCGGAGAGTGCGGCTGAATCCAAGACCTGTTATTTGACTTCTGGTGTGAACTTTGAAGCTCTGTCTTTGTCGTTGCATTCTATCAGACGTTTTAATCTTTCTTTTTCAATAAAAATTCACAACACAACAACAAACCATTAAAAGATGATTTAATGCTTAGTTGATGTTATAGTAAAAAAAGAGTGGTAATTTGATGAGTTTTTTTTTATAAATTCTCTTTGATTATATCATATTAATAGATAATTTTGAACAAGTTGTAAGAATAAAAAAAAGATTAGTTATATATAAATAAAAAAATGATCTATATATTAAGCTAACTAAAATAGTAACATTATCTAAGACTGAGCATGAGCCTTGGAAATTTTAGAACTAATCTGAATATTGAGCCGAGCCAAATCGATTATCCGATCAGAAAATAACCCAAATAGAAAGATCCGTTGACTTTTTCTAATCCAAAAATTTTTATCCGATATAATTCTAGTTCTTAAACAATATTCGAATCAAGAACTATATGAACAGAATATATATATATATATATATATATATATATATATATATCACAAATAATTTTATTTATACAGTAAAAATACATAATACATATAAATTAGTAAATTATTTAATAAATTTGATATGGAGGAAAAATTCGAAACCTCATTTAATCTGTCCCGTTTTCTTCAGCTCAAACGATTCAAAGAATTAACTTGAAATGACCCGAAATTTCCGAAGACCCAAATTGAATAAACCAAAATTTTGGTTGGATTCAAACTATGAGAATTGAAACTTTGGATCGGGTCTGATTCTTAAGCCGAAATTAGATCGATTTGAATGATGCTCACCCCTAATATTATTTATTAAAATGATACGAAAGAAATAAGGAAAAAAAAAGCTTTAATTAATACGCCAGCGGGACTAGTTACGTGGCAAAATATACGCATGACATCAGTTTATCGTATGTCATAACTTCTCTTATTACAAATCGATGGAATGAATCCTGAAAAATTACAAAAATTAATTAATGAAAATTGAATTGAATGGTCAACGCGAAGAGTGGTTTTTACTGGTCAAATGTTTGAACATATAAAAGTCATATCCCCAGAATCGCCATTCAAGACCATTTTAATTTTGCTTAATGCCAAATTGCCTAATTAAAACTACAATAATACCAATTTAAAACCCTAATTACGTTGCTTTAACTACAATTAATCTCATTTTTATTATGTTAATTCTGGTTTTGAAGTGCATGTGTGTTGTTATAAATCTTCTTTCCTTGACCAAGTCTATGTTAGGTTCGATTACTTCCTATTAGCCTTGCTCTTCCATTGTTTACGCCATTAGAGCTCTCTCTTTCTTTGAAGAAATGAGAAATGGAGACAAAATATCTGGAATTATGTTCAAGCTCTCGAACTTTCATATTCATTTAAGTCAAGTGTTTCGTTTTCTCTTATTTGTTATTGGATTGTCGTTTGGAGTCAGTTTTGGTATTTACTTTAAAAACTTCCTCGATTTACAAGTTCACATATGCTATACTCCTCCGACGTCGCCACTACTACCAGCACAACCACCGCCACAAACGCCGTCAAGCTCACTAGACATTCGGCCGCCTCCTCATCCACCTCCGCCGCCGCCTTCTGAGCTTCTTCCGAGTAATATTAGAACATCTATGAGGTATATTACGATGCAACCTGATGTCATGCATAACATGGACGATGGAGAGTTGTTTTGGAGAGCATCAATGGTTCCAAAAATTCCAGAATTTCCATATAAACGTGTTGCTAAGGTGGCTTTTATGTTCTTGACGAAAGGACCTGTACCATTAGGAGCTTTATGGGAGAAGTTCTTTAAAGGGCATGAAGGATTTTATAGCATATATGTTCATCCTCCTCCTGAGTTCAATTTTACAGTGCCTGAGGATTCTGTTTTCCATGGAACAAGAATTCCAACCAAGGTGAGTAAACTTGTCTTTATTAATTAAATTTTAATGATATTCCAAAGACAGAGTCCTTTTTTTATGATTAATTTCAATATTTTCTTTAATTGCAGCCTGTTGAATGGGGAAAACCTACAATGATAGATGCAGAAAAACGTCTTTTATCAAATGCATTACTCGACTTCTCAAACGAGAGATTTATATTACTTTCAGAAACTTGTATTCCTCTCTTCAACTTCACAACAATCTACAACTACCTCATCAACACCAACCAAACCTTCGTCGCTTCCTACGACGATCCGCGAAAAGTTGGCCGCGGCAGATATAATCCAAAGATGTTCCCAGCCGTAAACCTAACCGATTGGCGAAAAGGGTCGCAATGGTTCGAAGTGAACCGGAATCTGGCAATAGAAATAATTTCAGATACGAAATATTACCCCATTTTTGGCGAGCATTGTAGCCCACCATGCTACATGGATGAACACTATATTCCTACATTATTGAACTTAAAGAAACCTGAAATGAACTCGAACCGAAGCATTACATGGGTTGATTGGTCTGTGAGTGGTCCGCATCCAGGAAAGTTTAGCAGACAGATTATTTCTAAAGAGTTTTTGGATCAAATAAGGTATGGTTCGAATTGTACTTACAATGGGAATGTTACCAACTTGTGTTTTTTATTTGCTCGAAAGTTCTTACCAAATACTTTGCAACCCTTGTTAGAAATTGCTCTAACATAGTTGTATTTTGATTCTTAGAATACAATTCATCAAGATGAATGCTAGATGTCTATATAATCCTTGTAACTTTGTACTTTTTTACATGCTGAAATGGCTTGTAGATTTTTTTTATTAAGGATATCTTCAGTTGATATAATTTATTTGTTTGTAAAGATATATGATAAAGATCAATTCTATAATACATGTTTTATTCATTAATCATTCTTTTAAATTGTTTCTTCCTTCTGTGAGTGATCTAGTATTGATGCATTTGAGTTCTTCTATGCAATTTGAGTTTTAATTTTGGAGTTAATTACTCTTTTTTTTTCATTATTGTATTGACTTAATACATATATAACCCTCCAAATTTGTACACTTTTGGTAATTGATAATCCAACATTTCCATTTGCAAGTTTAGACACCCAAATTTGTCAAATACATGGCACTTTTAGTAACATGTACACCACGATGGAAAGTAGGGTTGTCTTGAGCTCATTTGAGGTGCAAAATAAATAATGTGCGATTTTTTATGTTAATAAAAGTTATAGTTTTAAAATTTTTGCACACTCATCATTTTGGGCTTAGAGCCGAATGTGTAATCATAGGCGAAGTTAATTTGTGAAAATCTTTTTTCATTTCAAAAGTTTTATTTGAAATTTTTTTGTTGTTTTTATTAGCAATCACTAATTGTATCCTTATTTCTAAGATTAAAAAGCAAATCTTTTTGAATTGATAAAATAATTAAATTATTTAATCTTTCTTGATACATAGTTAAACGTAAATAAAATTTAATTAATTTTAATTTCAAAAACTTCTTTTTACAAAAATAGTAATAGTATTCAATGTTTTACCCCTGCATTTCGAAAAGAAATTACTTTCTTAATAATATCTAATATTGCAAGTGACGTTTTAATTTTTATAGTTATGACATTGACACTATCCTTGCCTATCCCTGAAACAATAGATGATAGACAAGTATACCTATCACTGTAGTAAACGGTTTTAAAAAAATTCCAAATATCGATCTCATAGAGACTTAATGATTAGCTACACATGTTGTTACTATTATCTAGCCTAATGAATTATAATGGTTATAAAACAAAAGAAATGTTAAAATATAAACTAAATCAAGTTTGGAAAATTGAACAAGATTAAGAAATAAGATCAATTTCAAATGTATGCCCAAATCAAGCAAGTCTCGTGCTCAATATATATGCCAAGCAAGTCTCATGCTAATATGTCAACCAAATGTCAATAATATGTCAAAAGGCATATAAATCACAAAGAGCATACAGATCACAAATACAATCAATACTCATATTATCACAAGCTAGAATCACATCAAGCTAATTATGTTTCACACAAACATAATACAAATGTGAGTATTTAATTCTCTTTTTAAGCTTTAAATCATTTATCTCTTTTCCTTTAAGTATTAAAATACTTAGTTAAGGATTTTACTTACGAAACAACTAAATACTCGTAAGCATAAAGGTCGTAAGTGGAAACCACTTACCTCGAGATATGTGCAACTAAGCACCGCCTCACCGCTAACTCACCGACTCAAATTCTCGATGTAAGATCGTTTAGCTCCTCCTAAACAATCAAACCATCTATAATCAATCATTCAATTCCTCTCTTTCAATCCTAAAGCATCAATCAACTCTTATTCAAAATCCAACAACATTCCAGCAACATTTCAGCAACTCAACATCACTCAATCTAATCATTTACAAGAAGTTTAATCCATCAAATTCGGCCAAGAATAAGGATTGATTTTTGGCAAGAATTGATGTTAATTCAATCCAAACTCGTTACTGATATGTTCCTAGGGTTTCTCTGAAGTGAGCTGTCTGCCTTTTGTTCTGTTTTGAATTAAATAGAAACAGAATCGAGCAAGTCAGTATAATCCCAGTGAACACGGTCTCGAGCACGAGTCGTGTCTGTCTATTTAAGCACGAGTTTCTGTTCTGTCGTGCATGATATCGTTTTGAAATAAATAAACATGAGGAAGTGCTGATTTTTTCAGGATGAGTACGGGGTCGTGCTAAACATCCTCCCATGAGCACGGGGCGTTCTCATGGTCGTGCTGTCTGTTGATTTTCCAAATGTTTCCTAAATTGATCCGATTTGATCCGAATAAATGCAATTTTTGTTTTATTTTAAATCCTGCAATTTCCAAAACATTACATTTAGCTCGGTCTAAAACACGGCTCGTGTTAGTGTAATACGTCTCATGGGCACGACCTCGTATTATACTAATATGTTTCTATTCAATTGCAATACAATGCTCATGCTTTTAGGCATAACTTGTATGCATCTATTATATCTTTGTATAACAAACCAAATGTCAACCTGTAATATCTCTCTCTCTCTCTCTCTCACACACACACACACACACACACACACACACATATAACATCAACTACATATGATCTGTATTTTTCTTTATATTAAACGTATTTCATAAATAAATCTATGTTGTATCATTCTGTACTATACTATACTGTGTTTTACTGTGCTATGTCATACTATATTATACTGTGTTTTATTGTGTTGTATTATACTATGCTATACTCTCCGTCTCCATTAACATATTGTACTATACTGTGCTATACTTCCATCTCCGATAACAAACTATGTTGTGTTATACTTTCGTCTCCAACACTGTACTGTAATGTGAAGTATCCTTGTCTCCAATAATAATCTGTACCTCCGTCTTCAATTGCTACCACTATTTGTATCAACACCACCTATCATGTATCACCACCAATCTGTATATCATGTATCATGTGCATGTAACATAATCTTGTATAATTCATGTGATTGTGTAAAATCATGTGACTGTGGAAATCATATGAATGTGTAATTCATATGATTGTGTAATCATGTGACTATATTTTTCATGTGCTCTTATATCATCTGTATTCTTGTATATGCAATCTCTTAATCGTAATTACTGGAATACGATCATATTTCTGTATTCTATGAATACATTGAAGTCATGAAAGGTCATGTATTGTCTTTGACATATCTGTTATTTTGTGGTTCATTTAAACATATGTTCTTATTTCATTATTTCTGTTTTCATCTGTGTAACTTAATTTCATAAATGTACTTTTTATGATCCTTTCCTAGAATCTCACATATAATCATATCTTTAATATCATCACATATCAACCATACGTATGCATATGCTGTCATTTTCACTGTGCAAGTAAACTTATCTTTTCTGTATTATTGTGTATGCAACATGTAAATTCAAGTATATCAAATAAAGCACTTCGACTATCATCCTCATAATATATGTGCAACCTCTGCATGTCTCAACAACAATTTCTCACATGCTAGTAATTCTAACAATTCATATATACTCTCATTGTCCCATTTCAAGTGTCACAAAAGTGTACTTTGGTTGTCCCAAAATAAGTGTCATAATTCAAATTTTTACAAAAACATTACTAAAATGCCTTCATATATTAATGATAGAAGTTAATGTTCCCAAGAATATTTATTTCATCTAACCAATCACATTTTTTTTGAGTGATTTCAATACAAGGATAAATTTGTAAAAGTTGCTCTATTTAATGTGGCTTTTTAAAATGTGTAATAAACAAAAGATTGACACTTAAAATGGGACGGGGAGAGTAATTCGTATCTTCTAAATATTCACACAATCAACATGTCATATCTTTTTATTATCTTTTTCTTTAAGGCGATCTCACGTATAAATGTATTTAAGTGAGTCTGGATTATTCACCCGTGTATCTGTAATATTCTAAACTCCTCCAAACTTTGATCCTAATTTCGATATCCAATAAAATCATCTTATAAACACGAATAATTCTCATATGACTCAATATCATACTTAACAATATCTCTAATCCACATATCTGTATAAATTCCTAAAAATTGTACGAATAATAATTCGGTAATAAATCTTACCATTATACCTTTCTAATCCTTTTTATCGTATCCCTTACGACCGGTATTCGTCTTTTCCACCACAAATTCTCTTTCTCTCTCTTAAACCCTCAGTCTCTCTTTCTCCCATATTTCTCTCAAATCTCTCCCTGCTTTCTTTTCTTTCCCAGCTCTCAATTTTCCTCTCATGTGAAGATTTATTTATATACATAAATTAGAGTGATATACATGGTGCCATGTCACAACAATCGTTTGTCTTTCAATTGTAGTTTATATATATCAATTGAAGATGTTTGCAATTCAAAATTGACAAGTTTAAGAATATGCAAATGTTAAGGAGCAAATTACAAAAGATGTATATGATAAATTCTGGGAATTGTGCGATGTATCATTGGTAAAAAAATTTTAGACAAGGGGCTAGGCTAGCCCACGGGCCAAGATCTGGGAGCATTATTTCGGGTAGCCTGGCGAACCGGTAGACCAGCGGGCTTATATGCCTCCCCAAGCGCCTCTACGGCTCCAGGCTTCAAATCGTTCACCCTTCATATGAGAGTCGAATCCCTTAACCGCTGAATCCACAGACGATGGGTAATTGTGCGATCTATCAAGTCCTTTTATATTCTTGCCCCATCAAACAAATCATTTATCGATTCGTCCTCGCAGAAACATGGACCAATTAGGTGCCTCCATCTTTCATTCCTACGCGTATTGCCTCAAAGTTTTCCAACAGAATAACAACCATTTCATCTGGGGAAGGGCTTATATATGCACGATGAGACGAGGTCAAGATTTGTTGATAATATGTTTTGCAAAATTTATTTTTCATAAGCAATATTACCATTGTTGCAACGTTGATCGAATCGAAAAGAAATTAGATGGTTTATTTATTAATTGTATCGGTAATTTATTGGTCGGTTTAGTAATCTAAAAATATTATTTAAATTTTTTTATTTATTTAAAATTGATCTGTTTTACTTATTCACCACGACCGTTTCACTAATTTGATACCAATACTTACAAACTGATTTGAATAATAAAAGCCGACAATACTAATAGTCAGTTCATGATTCAATCAGTCGATTCGATGCTGTTTTTATGTATAAGAGTGCCTATAAGTTGTTTGTTTTAAACAAATATGAAGAAAAACTTATGCAAATTTCATTTGATGACCTTTGGAATCACAGTTCCCATTCACATAATGTCATTAAATTATGATTAATGGCAGACTATTAATGGTAACTTTAGAAACAAAATCACATACATTTTTCTATTTGATAGGGAACTTATCAAAAAAATTATTTTTCTTCTTATTTTAGGAGTTTATTCTTTTCTTTTAATTTCAGTAAGTTCTTTTACTAATATCATAATTTATAATAAATAGTATTTTTTTTTACAACTTATATAAGAAGGCAACTTACAACTTACAAGCTTCTTGAAACCTTTCAAGAATCTCTCCCATTCCAACCCTAACTCTCTCTCTCTCTCTCTCTCTCTCTCTCTCTCTCTCTCTCTCTCTCTCTCTCTCTCTCTCTCTCTCTCTCTCTCCCACTCATAAAACAATCATTAAAGACCAAATTAAACAGAACTTTAAACCCATTAAAACCCTTTGAAATTTCCACAACGTTACCTCCTTAAATTCTACAATCCCAAAAACTCTTCATCACTACTTCCACCACCATTATTTTCTTTTATGATCTCTTCGTTCCAATCACAACAATGAAAACTAACAACCTTGATTCTCACCATCACCACCAACCTTCACAATCCTTATTCAAGCTCTTCATCAATTCTCAAATGCACACTTCCACCTTGATCTTCCATTCCCTTGTTTTCGGCTTTGGTTTAGCCTTTGGAATCATACTTAGTTTCTACCTTCAACACGTTTCCATCAATCTTCAATTCCACCAATTCTCCATCCACAACCCTCTTCCCTTCTCCAATTCTTCCTTGTTATCCTCCTCGTCGTCACCAGTTTCTCTCCTCTCACCACCACCACCGAGTTTTTCACATCCCTCAAGTATTGTTGTTAATCTATCGACTGCTCAGTCCGGATTGAAAGAGTTCTTGAGGCCACCAAATCCTTCTCATGACATGAAAGACGATGAACTGATATGGAGAGCCTCGATGGTTCCTCGTGTTAAAGAGTTTCCATTCAAAAGGAAACCTAAAGTTGCATTCTTGTTCTTAACGAAAGGGAGTTTGCCAATGGCTCCTTTGTGGGAGCTCTTCTTCAAAGGGCATGAAGGATTGTATTCAATTTACGTTCATTCCGATCCTTCGTTTAATGGTACACTGCCGCAACATTCTGTGTTTCACGGCAGACGGATACCAAGTAAGGTCAGTTCACTTGAATTCTTATAACTTTGTTTCGTGGCTGAACTTTTATGTATAGACTAGAAGTTTTAGAACTCCAAATCGTAACTTCTTCAATTGTTTATGAAACAAACTGTACAACGTTGTTGACATAAGAACATGCCGAGGAACAACCAATGTAAAGAAGGGTCTTGGAATTATCTGTTTTGATGTATATGAAAACTGTAGACATAACCGAGGTTTTAGACAACGAAGTTTGAACAAGACAACTAAACACAACTGTTTTATTGCAAATTATTGTGACAGTATATTAGAACGGGAACGATGTTCGAATCGGAAAAATAACTAGGTGGTTGGTTTACTGTTCGAACTGGTAGAACTGATAATTTAAAAATATATACAAAATTATTTAATTTTTAAATTATATATTTTTTCAATACTTAAAAATCAGTTCGGTTTATCGGTTGAACCGCCTGGTACATCAGATTTTAGCAGTTTAAAATCAGTTCGCTTGCAGACCGGTTTGAATGGTGAATCAGTATCGAATCAGTGACCGATTTATTATTTACCGGCCGGTTTGGTCCGATTTTTATAACATTGGAACTACCTTTTATATATAGTATCCTATAGGTATATAATATATTATTTTTTTAACTTATTTATGATAAATATATTATATTTTTAATCATTTTTGTAAAACAATTTAACGGTAGAATGTATAACGATAAAAATTTTTAATTACCATTAAAATAGTTTGAGGTCAAGTAATTAATCATTAAAATAATTGTCATACAAAAAAAAATTAATCACAATTGAGTGCTCTAATTTTTTTTTTATCTAATTTTTTGTAGAGAAATCCAATGTAAAATTTTGGATTTATTTTCTGGCTGTGGCCATTGTTCAATACTTTACTTTGATGCTACTTCTTTTCCAACTAGAAAGTGTAGAATATCTACACTTTTGCAATCTCTAGTCTCTTCCTCTCACATTCCTTTCTTATTGCTTTCTCCACATGAAAGAGAAGTAAATAAACACACTCAAAACATCAATACTACAAATTTAAAGTATTGTTATAAAATTGGACTGAATCTACCGGTAGAATCGGTAAATCGGCCATTGATCCTTTTCGATTTTATCATTCAGATTGGTCTAAATATTATCAGTATGTTTAACATTCTGCTTGGTATTGCAGGAAGTGCAATGGGGAAACTTCACAATGGTTGAAGCCGAGCGTCGTTTATTAGCCAATGCACTACTCGACTTCTCAAACCAACGGTTTGTTCTATTATCAGAATCATGCATTCCCTTATTTAACTTCTCCACAGTCTACTCTTACTTGATCGGCTCCGAACGAAACTATGTCGAGGTTTACGATTTAGCTAGCCCTGTTGGCCGTGGCCGATACAACAGAAGAATGAGGCCGACGGTTTGGCTCGACCAATGGCGAAAAGGATCCCAATGGTTCGAAATGAATCGTGACTTGGCCATAGAAGTTATCTCAGACAGTAAATACTATTCAGTATTCAAGAAATATTGCAGAGGTTCATGTTATTCAGATGAACATTACTTACCAACATTGGTTCACATAAAATATTCTAGGACGAACTCTAACAGGACATTAACATGGGTTGATTGGTCCAAAGGGGGACCTCATCCGAACCGATTTAGAAGAGAGAATATCACTGTTATATTCTTGGAAAGATTGAGGTTTTGGAACTTCTGTGAGTATAATGGAAGGATGACTAATGTTTGCTTCTTGTTTGCAAGAAAGTTCTTGCCTAATTCCTTGGATAGATTGATGAGATTTGCTCCAAAGGTTATGCAGTTTTAGATATCCATTCTTTATGGGAATTTTTGGAGGATCATTCATGCCTATAATGGATTATTAAGTTGGGCACTACAAGGTTTGCATGCCCTATTCATATAGGTCTCATTTTTTTCTAGCCTTTGGTTTAAAATTGTTCATGTTACATTGGATGTATTTTTCATTTCTTGGTTCTTTAAGGCATAAACTTGGGAATGATTATTGTAAACAAATGGGGAATTGAGGGGAAGTGGAAATTTGAAGTTGGGGTGTAAATTCAGAGTTGAAACATTCATTTTATAATATTGTTCGATTAGCATAGACTTTGTTCATTTTAAAAATAATTATATAAAACTAAAAATATATATATAATTCGAAGTATTATATTTATAATATAATATTTAGTAAAAAATAATTATACATATGATAGCTATAATCAATTACGTGATAGAAAATCTCTCGAATCAACGAATTTTTGACTTATTCACAACTAGAGTTCGTTTGCTCAACAAAGATTGAACAATATGGAAGCAAGTCTACTAAATTCAACATTTGATGAAATAGAATTGACTTATTATCATTTTTAAAATTTTTCAAACCTCAGTTCAATTAAAATATACTCGAGAGAGAGAGAGAGATTTTGGTCACTATCATTATTGCCAAGACTATTGGTTGTGCACAAAACAATACTGACAACCGTTATTTGAACATGTATAATCACTAAATGGTGTTGTCTACGTTATGACATTGGCTGCAACACTCAATGCTCCATCGTCGTGACCTTCTTTCATTTTCCATCCCATTGCTGCTCCATGCTTACTTGATCCTGAAACCAAAATCTATAACTGTTAAGTTCAACTCCAAAGGACCTTAATTTACAAACTTTTACCCTAAAATGTTCAGATGCTATGTCCATGTAGTTTTGATATTCTGAAACTAAATTACACTTACTTGTCACAATCGGTATCATTACCAATATCCATATCTAGAGAAACCCCACATTTGCCTGGAAGAGCAGAAGCAAGATCAGTATTAACTTTGTATCGCCTTGCAGCGTCCTTAAGGCACCGACAAGCTGCCTTCTTATCATCAACAGTGGGATTATTATCCTTGAGAGTCTTCACTCCAATGCAGCAATCTGCCGAGAGATTACCTCCTCTAAGTAGGTATTCCATGCATGGTGCAATGGAGGCATCAGTTTGATCACAACTTATGGTGTTCCCTGGTTTTGCCATCATAACCAGCTGAATAATAAGAAACACAAGACATGTTGGTTTCAAAAAACTCTTCATGTTATGGTTTGTAGTTGGACTCTTTAAGTGTTTGTGGAGAGTTATATTAAGTTGTGATGTTAGAATGAATTGGTTCATGGTGGTATAAATACCATATTCGTGTCTTGAAAAAGAAACTTGGAAGCTACTTGGAAATCTGCATGTTTTACACAAATAAACAATTTAAAAACCTTGAAAAATAAATTCATTAATGGCGAGGAACTACATACGTGAGTAAAATCATCCTTTTAGAATGTCTTATTGAATTTTTTGGCTAGTTATTTTTCCTTGAAGGAATCATTTTGGATATCCAATGAGCTATGAATAGTAATAATGGGAATTGTTATCCACAGTTTGTTGGTTGCATAAGCACTTGCAATTTGCGTAGAAATAGCTTCATGGCTATTTCGAGCGATGTCATTTTATGAGAGAAGGGATAATCGTCAAATCATGCTTCTTGAAAATTTAGAAACAAATCTTTCTCAACAATGGAGGTTGGTTCAAACTCTTGGGATTGATCTAAGAGTAATGATAAGATGATCGTAGATTCGAATCTCCAGTAGTCCCCTTAGGATGAGGCATGCATAAGTACAATTGTAAGTGCTCTTTAAGTTCGATGTCTTCTCTAACTTTAAACTGGAACACTATCCTCTCAGCCGAAATTTTAACTAGCCGAAATTTTAACTAACCGAAAAAATGAGGTTGGTTCAAAAATATAATTTAATGATTATCACTCTATTAAGGAAAATCTTTATGTTTAAAAGAATATATCCATAATTAAATAGAAGCAGTTACCGCCTTAATTAGGAATATTGTACAGTAAAATTGGCAAAGAAATTGTTAATACAAGCTTTTATACGTGCACAGAACCAAAAATATAATCGGAAAATTAGGGGAATGTTCCTTTTTGTGTTTTCAATTGTAGGAATGTTAAGGTATGCTTGTTTATTTTTGTTTATGTCCATTCAACGTTGGTCAATTATATGAATGCTTGATTTCGAGTTTACAATTGTAAAATGTCAGGTTATGTATTTAGTGTTCATTGTTGTTCATTATTGTTCATTTTTAGAGAGAATAAAAAGTGACATTTTTGTAATTTAAAACATGAAATCGGACATTCATATAATTGACCAACCTTAAACAGACATAAACAAAAATGAAAAAAAATACTCTGACATTCTTATAATTTCAAACTTAAATCGTCATAATTTATCTAATTATCTGAAATATAAAGGAGTGACATTTCATACATTTGTTAACAATTTTGATACGGTTTCTTATTTAAACATCAAAATTTTCAATAAGCTTTCACAACTTTAGATCACTGACAACATTATCCTGTATTTTGTTTTAAATTTACATTCTTGGAAGAATTTAAAATTTGTGGAGTCAAACTTAAAATACTAAATGAATCTGTTACACTTTTTTTTTAAGAAAAATATCAAAACATTTCCTGCAATGATTAAAATACTAAAATCGTTACATATCTAATTAATTAAACAAGTAATAATTAAAGTACATAATAAATCATACACATATTAATTATAAAATTAAACTAATATAATAATCTAGGAATTACATAACTAATTATGCAAAATCTACAGATTCTGCACTAAAGACTAACAAAATTAATATAACTCATTAACAAAAATTATCCAATCAACAATTATAAATTCACAATCAATCAACAACTAAATTCTTAGAACGGTTACCACAAAGACCTCATAGTCAAAACATTCACCCTTCTCTAACAAAGTCTAAGCTACTCATTTAGCCATATCTTTTGTAAAGCAAATGCAGGTGCTAATTGGCTGGCAAAGCAAGACACGGGCTAGACTTTGGTTTTCAGAATTTTCATTTTCTTCCTTATCTATTTCTCCAGATATTGTATTAAGACACGTTGAGTATATATTGCTCAAATGTAACTCATGGCACTTTAAGCAATACTATTTGTAACCTCCTGGAATTGTTTAGTATGAAAATATACGAAAAACGGACTTAAACGGAGTCAAATCAGATGAAAACGGAAGAAA
>CANYCX011289129.1:0-11286 GCA_948193385.1 Breynia disticha f. nivosa
CTTAAACAACAAATTAACCTTAGAATTCAATGCTAACTGATACTACACATCCATATCTTTCAATCAAGCCCTTATTCACTAAATTCTAACTCAAAACGAATGAAAAATTGCTTTGGAAAATACATACATAATCAAAAACGGGATTTCAAAACTTAGGGCAAAGAGAACTTACCAATTAAAGTCTTTCACTTGATCCTACACCTCCCAAACAACAATTTTTGATGATTCCAACCTTGGTTTTATTGTTTTAGAGATTTTTGTTCTTGGGTGGAAGGAAGAAAACGGGATTGAAAGAGAATGGATATGAAAGAGAGTAAGGGAGAAGAGAGGGACACGTGAAAAAGAGAGGAAATGGTAAGGGTTTTATAAAAATTTTCAGAGAAATTACGATTTTGCCCCCGGTTTCCCAATGTTATCTACTACCCGATTTTCTCTCTCCCAATCAACGTAACCTAACCAAAATTTTATTTCTTAAAAATTTTAACACTGTCCCACCAATATGTAATTAATAACATTTCGCAAAAAATTTATTCGCGCATTTACGAAATAATTCAAAAATATTTAAAAATTCTTAAAAATGGAGGGCGTTACAGAAATGATCCCATTTCAATTATAACCTAGCAAACTAAATGTATGCACTATCAAATGTTCAATACAAAGCCTTTGTATGACATGTAATCCAAACCAAACCCTAGTGCACAGCCCACCTTGGTTCTTCTATTCTTCGAGTCTGAGTCAGAAACAAGCAAAATGGTCTACCCTTCTCGTCCAAAATACCCCTCAAGTCCCTATCAATATCGCAGGCATAAAACGCAATGAGTCATCAAACTCAATAAGCAACACTTACAAAAATGGACAACTTTTCTAGAAATTGGCATTCATACATACATTCATTATCCATACAATAATGTGAACACTTAATCACTTTCACATTTCTACCATTTATCCACCAAAATCATTATACATACAATGAAACCATTTCATACAAAATAATTACTTATCATATCAATTCCATCTCAAGCACATAATCAAATTATGTCCTATAAACATAAATGAACACTCTTGGACACATATCAGTCAACTATGCCTTGGACAGATAGGCAGTCACGTTCGTGACTCCCTAAAATCTCACCAATAAATGGTCAGAATGGCAGTCACTAACGTGACTGGCATGAGTCATTATCGTGGCTGTCATTCGGTTGATGAAGGGCTTGCCTCAGGGATGAATCACGAACGTGATTGAGGCAACCATGAACGTGGTTCATCCTTAGAAATCATCAAACCAGTAACCACGTTTGACCAGAAGGCCAGTCACGATCGTGACTGGTATCAGTCACGTTCGTGACTGGTGGAACCCTAGCAAACCCTTGTCCTCTTCGGCCAAAAGGCCAGTCACGATCATCACTGAGGTTAGTCACGTTCGTGACTGGTCATAAACCCTAGAAATTTTGACCAGAATGTCAGACACGATCGTGACTAGGGGCAGTCACGTTCATGACTTGTGCTATGTCACCAATACTTAGCCAAAATTTTGTTCAATTTGTCCCTATATCAACTACATCACATAAGAGAGTCTCAAGTAAGCAAACCCTACAATTTATACCATATTTTCACTTGGAATTCAACCATACAACATATATATACAATCAAGTTTCCATATGATCAAGCTATACATAAAATCACAATAACAATCAATCTTCATTGTCTTAGAAAATTAGCGATCATACTCAATCTATAACACACATTAAAGCATGTCATATCCATATAACCGATCTCATTCTTAAACAGTTCACATATCCAAACAATCACACATGATCATTCCAACAATTCACATGTGTCCCTACACATTTAAGCCATAAGAATATGAATGGAAATGCATGCCACGAATGCACCCTTAAACATGATCAACCTTGATCCCAGTTATAGTTTCAATTTACGCCCTCACCTGGCCTTATTACTGAAGTTTACAAATGGGCCTTATCAGCCGGGAGTATGTGGTTATAAAAATGGATCCATATAAGTTTCTATGCATTAAACGCCCATAATTTGCACACTAAGTGCCCATAAATGTTGGCACACTCATACACACGTCTGTGTACCGAGCATTTTACCATTGTGCCCTAGTGTAGCATTTGTTATGTATTACCTGTACTTTTGCGCACTAAGCACCCGTAAGTTGCACACTAAGTGTCATAACCACTCCCTCATTATGCTCACTAAGAGCCCATGTATTCTTTTTAAATTTTCTTCCTTTAAGCCCTCATGCATGAATGATATGTGCATAAACCATGCCACCAAACATGCACTAATAATCCAATCATGCTATGCTTTGCAATCCAAATGTTGAGTTTACCCATCAACTATCAAACAATTTCAACAAAACATTAGCACAGCCAACCACATAAACGCATGAATCGTCATATTACAACAGGACAGTTCCAAATCACAACATCCACTTCAATCACCTCAACAAACAACACAATCATCAATTTATCACATTGAATCAAACATACTTCCATAACCATTCATCCTTGAAACCAATCATACATAATCACAAATTGAGTATCAATAAAACAACCAAATCACACATTTCTCACCCAAGAAAGCATACAGACTAAGGAAGATTGTGTTCGTGTTGCTTACCTCATAAGAAACACCTAACAGCTCGGTTAGGAACCTCTCTCGCCGTAATTTGGATTTCCTATTATAAGAATTATGAATTCATATTAAATCTATGTGCATTTAACTATGTAAACATGTAAGAATATCAGTTATCTTATGCATATGTGTTATGTAGCTCAATTGTTCTTTCCTCTCCCTCTTTCTTCATTAATTTTCTTCCTAACCACCCCATGTGCTTACACCAACCTTCATTAATGACCAAATAAGTTTGTTTAGGTCTGTTTAAGTGACTTTTATTCTCCACTATTTTCCAAACATCCTAACTCTCAATTTCCTCATCCAAACCCTAACCACTTTCATACCCTTACATCAATCTCCCTCACCATATAACACCCAATTAAATTGATACTTGAAACACTATCAATGGACTCCAAAAAACTTAGCTAAGCAAGGAAACACGAAAAAACTCCAGTCACGAAAAGGTCAAATTCGTCACTTTGCAGAGTCCTCTTTCAGTCAATGATTTCGAGTCCCTAAACCATGATTTAAGACCAAAGATAGTTACTACTAGGTAGTAGGCATGTTAAGCTTTCTAACAAGCTATCATTTGCTCAAATCGGAGCTAAAACGAAAGAGTTATGTGGTCGGAAAACTAAGGTTAGGGAAAAAATACCGGATTTACAAGAGAAAATGATGCATACTTACCGAGATTCGATCACCAACCGATTTCAGAACTCCCTAGCATTAGGGTTTCGTAAGAATTGATGGTGGTGAAGGTTTTGAGTTAGGGAGGGAGAGTATGGATGGAGAGAACGTGTGTGTGTGTGTGGTGAAGGAAGAGGAGCAAATAAGATTTTTAAGGTTTGGATGATTATTCTAATTAGTTTGGACGATTATGCCCTTTTGAGGTCTGGTCCACTAGTCGCTTCGTAATTCTCTTTTCCGCTCGATTCATCTAATCCCGATTCTTATTTCACCTAAATTTATAATTCTTTTCAAGTAGCTCTCAACTTTTCCCACCGAATTATTGCCTAAACAATTCGCAAAAAATTTATTTTCATTTTTCCATGTATTTTATTTAAAATTTGAATTAAATAAAAATTTCGGGGCGTTACAACTTAATTCTTCAACAAGAAGGATCAAGTTTCAAATTTATTATCTTCAAAAGATGAAAAACAAAACAATATATTTAAACATGATACACTTCACACTTTAAAGTGTATACTCCAAAGTTTGATACTTTGAGTAATCAAGATATTTCGCTTAAACATATTGATTTCAAATTTAAAAACACACTTTAGTCCACCAAATCTTTCAATTATTAAGAATTCTAATCCTTAAGATTATTCCTTACTACTTGTCCTTAGTTTAATAAATTTCTCAATTTTCTTTCTAAGAACTTTTCTCGACAAATAGCCCTATATATTTATCAAGTTTAGGTTGTTATTCCATGTGTCTACCACTTGGATAAACCACCCTAAGGAATAGATAACATCTTTTTGGTGCATTTATGCACATCAGTTACTAATTAACTAATATTACTAAGTCATAAATCATATAAGCTCCTAAGCTTTTATAAACAACCCTTGTGTTCAAGTATCAAATATAGAAGTGAAAAGAACTCTATCCGCCAATCCATTAAATTTGATACTAATATGATTCTTAGTAATCTCACACATCATTTATTACACAAAGCATAATGATGTATACCACGGAATTCTCATATTCGACTTCGCATAAAACCAAATTATGTCGAGCATATAGTACATTCTTTGAATTTTGACTCTCAATATCAAGGTGCTAAAAACATGTAGTTTCTAATCGTGCATTTTGGAAAACTATTTTTCAACCTATCTATTAATACTACCCGAGCCTAACATATGATTACGTTTGCTTCAATATTAATCGACTTCAGAAGTAGTATATAGTAAAATAAATATTACACAAATAAAAAATTAACTATAGAATTTATTACTCTCCAAATAAAGAATTTTAGCATTATACTAAATTTACTATTGATACATTAAATTTTAATCTAGTGTTTGGTTCCCATAAAACGAGCTCTACACATAATGTGGTAGAACCACATATTTATTTGGGCTAATACATTCACTAGATAAAAATTTAGCTATTAATAGTAAATTCCATTTTTTTAGTTGCACTTTCTAAGTTATAACTTAGTCCGCTTATGTTCATTACGAGATAAACTAAAATTACGAAAAATTTTATTTATCTAGAATTGTGATATTTCTAATAAATTGTACTAAACAATTTACACCTCCAAATAATATTTAAACTAATTAAACATTAATAATGAACATAGAACTAAAATTCTAATACCTAACAAATGGTATTTTCGAATTATTACACAGTAAGTCTTTCCAATCCCAGGAAATGGTATTGTCAACCTATTACACAATAAGTTGTTATGTCCACAAAGACACGTATGCACACACCAAACTTTGCAATAGAATTTCAAAAATTAACACATAATCTTTGCAAAAAAACCTATATTATCCAAATAACACTCAAATTGAGACCATAATTAATGCTACATTAATTATTATTATAAGTAATCCTCATTACTTAAGCTTTTCTTGATTCACTAAATTTTTATCTTTATGGATATACTAAATATCCAAGCGTCCATAAAATTTTAGGTTAAGTTCAATGGCCATACCCACTATGATTCCAATTAAGACTAACTTAATTAGCATAAGTAATTCTTATTACTTAAAATCTTGTCAAAACATTAAAATGAATTCATTCATTTTCGACAAACAACAATCCCAATTGCATAGTTAAACAATTACGTCTAAATTTTGAAAACTTAGTATCGCATCAAAATACTGCCCCGATTATAGTCACGTTATTCACAAGATCATACGATGGTCCGTAAAATGTAATTTATTGAATCACATCCAATTTCTCAATATTACATTTTTCGCTCATTTTCGACATTTTCCAATACCAGAATTTCGTAAAATCTTTTCGCACAGAAAACTATTTTACCACTTCCAACAATTTTGCCAAATCATACCTTTATTTAAGAAACAAAAATTCTTTCTTAGAATAATTTGCGGATTTCATCGTTGATTTTTTAAAACACATTTTAACTTTAACAATGTAATCGTTAATCCAAAAGAAAATATTTCTTCTTTTTTTGGATCTATCGAGACAATTAAAAAATGCGATCTTTTATGCTCGCGGATCTCTTTCGCGGATATTTAATGATTTAACGTTATCTATAACACATATAGAGTAACTCACTCTCTACTATGTAAATTAATTACATAATAAATATCTAATTTGCATTACAACTGCAATGTAATTTTTATTAGAATTTATATGACAAATTAATATATTACAATAATTAAAATACACAACTTTAATTAATTATTCCATAACACATTGAATTATGTCAAAAATATAAAAAAATTATGTAATAAAGTTCTACTATCTCTTACAAACTTCTAGAATTCAAAAATTTACAAAAAAAAATATACCAAAAATTCCAGAATATTGTAAATATTAAATTTATCAAAAATTTAGATAAATTTATCAAAAATTTAGATAAATTTATCAAAAATTTAGAAAAATTTGATCACCATAAATAACCACACACACCCACATGCGCCACCGTGAGTGGGAAATATTTTGGCCACGTGCGTGAGCGTGGTCCAGTCGTAGCCCCCCACGCAACATGTGGTGCTCTATGGTTGGCTGCCTCGCGGTTTAAGGAAGCCATGTAGAATCACGAGTCAGGTTGTGGGATTAGGGTCGGGTCGAACGACCCATTGTATGGACAAAAACGACTTGTCGTTTTGATCATTAACTGAACGCTCTGTCGCATAAATCCAAACGACGCAACATTTGAATTAAACAACTGGCGCATCAGCTGTTTCACTTCACTGAACAGATGCCACGCGACGCCCAGTCACGTGGCCAGACAGTGGTGGCGCGTGTTGTACACACGCCACCTTCTGGCACTTTTTCGACCAAAACAAAAACATTTTATGCATGTTTTCATCCTTCTGAGTTCAATGGTGTGGTCAAATTCACCAAATTCCAAACTTTTATTTTTCGGAATCGTACTAGCCTAAGGTTTTTAATCTAAATTCAACAACAATTAATAGCATTTCGACTCTAATACCAATGAAAGAAATCGAATATATACAACATATATATATATATATATATATATATATATATATAACAATTAATTAACTAATAACTAATTAAAGTGGAAAATAAAATAAATAGAGATTTGAACCTGGGACTCTGTTCAATGCAACACAAGAAAAACGTTACCTCGTTGAAGGGTATGCTCGCATCAACAGGCGCAAAAACATCGGGATACTGGCAATGTTTCACACCCGATCACATACCGAAATCTCGATCACCGGAGAGAGAAAACAAAGTTGGTTACTTTGTGTGTGGAAGAGTCTCCCTCTTCTCTTCCTTTTGTGTAGAAGAATGGTATGTGGTCAAGTGAGAAATGAAGAGGAAAATGACATATTTATAGAATGGAGGTACCTATTTGTGAATAGGTACCTTTCCACTCTCATTTACACTTTAGTCCCTAAGCTAAAAGTGTTTCTAATTTAATCCTTCTATCAAATAAATCATAATTAAGTCTCTTAACTTAATTATATTTAATCCTTCTAAAAGATTTTTTTCGAAAAATCATCAAATGATAGTTTTTTCATGAGTTCATCTTTTTCACTACAAATGTTTCTTGTGAAAGCGCTTTTTAATATTATCAAATACTTAAAATTATTTGTTGGACAAAAGTTATTATAACTTTTACAAATAATAATACCAGGCACACTCTTAAGTTAAATCTATTTCCATTAACAATTTTAAAGTAAATGTTTTTTACGAAGGAAAAACTAATACCCATATTGAGAAGATGCGTGTAGATAAGCAATAACTTTAATTATGGATAAGTGGACCATATATGAAGAAAGGCGACTAGCTTTGCTAATATATTGCTGCGGAAGTTCGGTAAATTAAATAGTTTTTGAAAAATTTATACAAAAAAATAACACCAAGTAAATTTCCAGGAAAGATTGGAGGATCACAACAGATCGCTTAAGTTTCAGACTCCTTAGAAAGAATTTTCTTAGACATGTAATTTAATAGCATAAATAAATCACTACAACTATACCCGACAATAACTATTAAAAAGACAAATAAAAAATACCAGAATTTTAACGAGATTCAGCCAATTTTATCTATATTTACAGACACAACTAAATTAATATTTCACTAAAAAGATTACAAGTGAAATATTACAAATAGAAAAAACTTTAGAACAATACTAAAATAAGAGAAAGAAAAAGTTTTAAAGGATGATTTTAGAAGGAAGTGAAGCCTTCTATTTATATTCAAAAATCTCCCCTCCCTTTTGGTTTTAAACGATGTGGGAGAAGAGCCACACTGCTACACATATAACTACATCATTCAGTAACGAACCTGGGATTTTATTTCAGTGAGAACACTAAGTTCAGTGAATAGGTGAGATGACGTTGGTGCTAACTACATCAACTAGCTCGGGGTTCGATGGCCAGACGATCGAGTGAGTCCCCATTGACGCTTATAAATGAACATAACTTACACATATTGCATGATATTATTTAAGTATTTTTTACAAATATATTTGTTTTCAATTACTTTGGTTAAAATAATATAAAATAAAAATTTATAATTTAACAATTAACTTATTATTATTATTTATTTATTTTAAACTATTAAAATAAGCAAACATTTAAATTTTTATTTGTAATTATAAATACAATAAATCATTAAATTGTTATTTTTTAAAATTGAATTAAAATTAAAATTATTAAATTTTTAATAAAAATATTACTCTCTAAAACAATTAAAAAATATTTAAAACAAAAACTATTAATATTATTGGAAATCCACATATAAACTCTCATATACATAAAGTCTCCTTAAAATAAATTTGAGCCTTTAATTTATTCAGTAAAAACAGTTTTAATTTTACGTAATCTGTACATTTTTAGTTAAACAAAGAAGGGGCCTCATTGAGTCCCCTTCTTAAGAGCCTCATATTAAAATTTACCTTAAGGTTGTATTGCCTTGAAAAGATACAAGTCACTCTCTCTCTCATTTTCTCTCTCACTTATTCTTACATTTTTCTTAACTATAGCCGAAAATTTCTTTCATTACAAACCAAATGAGCTTTATTTTCTTTTAATATTTTATATTTTTTACAATTTCTCTATTTTTTTCTATATCTTTTTATTTATATACTAAAACTAAATACATTGACATACTCTCTCTTCTAATTGATAAAAAATTCAATAATTTTCTAATATTTATCAAATGATTCTACTTAAAAAAATAACTATAGTATTGAACTAAAAAATTTAATATTTAATTTACATTGAAAATTAATTTGTATCAAATAATTTGCATTAATTTATATTAAAAAATAAATATGATAATAAATAAATAAAACATTAATAGTGTGATGCCCAAATTAAAATCCTAATTATTTTTAATTTCTTCAAAAACATGAATATATTTTTTTAAAAAAAATCGTAAAGCCTTTTTGTTAATACAAACATTTATTCATGAATTTAATTACAATGTATTGAGCAACACTCCTCTTTAAAATTCCCTATAATGTTTATCCATGTTTATCATGAAAATGTGCTCAAACCCTTCTCGTGGAAAATCCTCCTAAACCTGCACACAACGAAATCAACAAATCTAATGTGAGTAATTTTCGTTACTCAATAAGTGTGCGACAACACTTGCCAAGGTTACTTAAGAATAAGTACTTCGTTCATTTTAGTGTTTTTTGCATATTATGCGATAGGGCGATCATCCCTATTTATTCCCTATTTATTCTGCTCTTCATTTATATTTTTAAGGTCATTTCCTTACGGTTTGGGAAACATTCTACCCAAACTGTTCCCAAACCCGTTCTGTCCTACACCAATTGCCTCTGAAGCTGGAACAACTTTTCGAACGGCTTACATAAACCGTTCCGGAACCCGTTTGCTCTTTCACAAACTCCCCTGAAGGTGGAACAGTTTTGGGAATAGTTTGGTAAACCATTCCAGAATCCGTTGTAACTTTCATAAGTTAGCCCTGGAAGTGGAACGGTTAGGTGAACGTTTTCCGTAACCCATTCCCTAACTCATTTTGCCTTCTTTTCAACGGTTTCTAGCACAAAACACAGCATTCACAGTAACCAAAACCTAAACCAATCAACACCACATCATCCACACAACCTTTATTCCACATAAGCATTCTATTTACATCAAACCTAACTCATAACACTTTTAGCACTCCGTTTTAAAACTTAACCAAATATCCATCGTTTTCACATGCATACTCATTTATACATTTCATGGTCCAGTCCTTTAACTCAACACACAAGATTTTCCATACTAAGGGGTTATAGGCACATACACATGTAACATTCCATGCAGCAGATCACACATTCAATATTTCAAATTTTACATACTGTATAAGTACATCTCATCACTCCACATAAGGCACAAATCACATATTTCTCAACAAATTCCTAATCACATGCCCATTCCAATTCATGCCATCATCCTTCCATATTCATCACACAAAATACAACACAATATAAATATGAATGCGATGTGAAATGCTAATGTCAATGCTTATACAATTCATATGCAAAATGACCCGGGGTCCATCAATACTTTCGGCCAGAAAGCTCTCGCTCTCTATTCTTTTCTTGAGAGATCTCTCTCTCCTCAAATGTGGGCAACTCCCCGCCTTCTTTTTATCATTTTTCTTAGAGCTCTAGCTCGTTTAGTCGTTTGGGCAACTTCCCTTTTTTTTGACTTTTCTAGAGCTCTCGCTCTTTCTCATAATTGGACAACTCCTTTTTTTCTCATTTTCACATGAACACACCATCATGCTCATGCAATGTCATCATAGCATGAATGCAAATCAATGTTTACATTCGTCACACCTTATGCCTCATACATCATAGTACCAAACACTCTCCCATAAGGATATATCAAAATGCACATTTGTAAACATTCCATTTCATATGAATATAAGCGAGTTCATCATAACCATAACATAACATTTGCATCATAAGTAAGCATGGCTTATGCGATCCTCTCATTATTCCGAAGTATGAACATCTCACAATTTCCACATCATAGGTTCACACATTTCATACTTGAAATCGCAAAATCACATGAAATCAAGCGTATAACATAAGCGCAGTTTCCATTGCAAATAATATACTCATTCACATCCAACATACAAGAACATACATGCTCATATAAGATCAATCATTTCATATAATCACATAAATACAACCACAACCAAGTCCATTTACGACTTCGCTACCATCTTAACACATATATGGTTTATCATGTATGATTAACCCATACAGATACGAAAGCTACAATGGTAAGTGTAGAAATTTACCTCGAGATCTGTGAAGCTTACTTTCCTAGCAACGTTACAATTCCGTTCCGATTCTGATTCCTAAATTGTTAACATGTAGAATTTACCATTAATTCACGATTTACTTAATTAAATTCTTTCATATTAAGTGTCCCAATTTATTATTTTCCTTTATCTCACTTATCATTTTACGTATATAAATACATATATATATATATATATATA
>CANYCX011289284.1:0-10258 GCA_948193385.1 Breynia disticha f. nivosa
ATAATTTGGAGAAAAAAAATTATTTTCCACTTTTATACAATCGATTTAATTATTTATGTGTGACAAAATATTGGTTAAATATAATTTTCTTTGTTTGAATCAATAATTGTCTCTATCAAAATATTATCTGCATTAATTGAGCTAGTAGGAATTTCAAGCAAATTCGTTTAATTTTCTGTTAAGTCATGTTGTCTAAATGAGTCGTGTCTAAATTTATCAATGTTTAATATTACTCTATATATAGACACGACCAAAATGAATTCAAACCATTGAACAAAATCAGAACTGTCCAAATTGAAATCGTAAAAAAGACTCTGAACTATTCGTCATTAGTTTCATTTCTCAAACAGTCAATTGAACGTTTCAGACATAAGTTTATTTTTAATTTGTACATAAATACTTATTAATGATTCAATATTTAATCAATTTGTACCACATTTTTATTTTTCTATCTGTCAAATTCTCTAATATTTTTTTAAAACTCAAAAAACAATATTTAGAAGTGTTGGTAAATAAAAAATAAGACATATGGATAGAAGAGATAAGTCCATTAATGATACACAAAAAGGAGTAATTTTGGAACGAAATATGATTATGTAAAATCAATATTTGTATTATTTTTGAAAATAAAGAAATATATAGGGCAAATTGACTTTATATTATAAATGGAAATAGAAAAATTAAAAGTGTAATATAAAAAAATACTCTAATATTGTTGGACCGTCATAATTGACAATGAATAAGATTGCATAGTAAATAAAGAGGATATAAAAAGTCAATGTTTTTATAAGCCACCAGGTCAACTAATGTGTAAAGCCCATAGTTTTTTTTGGTTTGAATCCCGGTATCCCAACACATGACATAGACTAATTCGGATTCGAAGCGAGAGACACAGTTTCTCTCTCACGAGGGCGACTTTTCTCAGACTCGAATCTGGGTTCAAGCTTTCATAGGAGAGTTGGATTGTTAGTCCAACCAACACCTCGTGGGTTGTAAAGCCCATAGTATTAGTGTGAACATGCAGTAATCTCCATTAACATTTAATGACTACCCATAACCTTCCGGATGTAAGTTTAGCGTTAAAGAGGATAATCAGCGCACTTAAAGTGTGAGATTCGATTTTTGGCTCTGTAATTGAGCTAAAAAAAGCATATAATTTCTGATACGTTAGTTCGCCACGTCTCTCTAAAATTTTTATTCTTGATTTGTAAATTTATCCGATCTCTTTCCTAAAATTTATTGAAGAAAATTTAATAACTATCCATGCACATATTTCACCTTTTTTCACTCATATTTTATGTGTCAAATTAAATATTTTTTTTCATAGACTCAACGGTTGACATAGGCTTTATCCACTCACACATATGACCGATTATAGAAATTTTTATAAATATAAATAAAAAATATATAAATTTACAATAATACATAAAAACATGATTAAAAATATAATAAATAAAACAATATTATAAGACGAGACAGGCTAAGAAGCGGCAACATCCCACCCCTCAATATCCGCGACACTGCCGCAACTCTGGAGACGGAAAATTCCGACACAACGAAAGTGTATCGACACAGTGTGAACAATTGAAGAATTATATCGAGTCCGCCCTAAACGAACTTAAATGCTGCGAATTCTTTTTCTTCGCAAGTTGGCACAACTAAATTATTTAACTTTTTTTCAACGTTTACAGTCACAACAATTGGATTTATTATGCATTTTCTGGTCAAATAAATGTGCTCTTTGATTCCTGAATAAAAAATTGTTGATAAATACAAGTTTGTGCTTAGCAGACAAAAGTCTGCTCTCTGACTCTGTTTTAGTACAATACAAGAAAGCAGATAGAATTTCTAGATTGAAGTAGCTTTTGAAAAGGTAATTCACATTAGTAAACGAGTTAGTGGGTTATTTAGTTGAATATTTAACTTAATTAACGTCTTAACCAGGGAGTTGATTTGAAGAGAAGACCGATGCATCACTGCTTACGTTTGCCTTTCTGTCATTTTCCTTTCAACATCGCCCCAAACTCTGCTACACTCGTGCATTTGACTACGAATAACTCTCGTTTTATAGTTTTTTTTTTTCATTTGTCGGTGCATAAATCAAGTCGGTGATGGACTGAAGTCTTAACCGTGGAGGCCCGTACTCCCACCTGCGCCGGTGGAACTCGCTGCTATTGAAGGTTTCGTTAGTCAGGTCACAGACACCAACACTGCTACTATTCGTGACAGTTTTTGAAGTTTGGTGATGTTTTGGGTGAAGGAAGAGGGATGAGTTCAAGTGGGTTTGAATGCAGGAAGACAGAATGATATTGAGTAATTAGTGCAGTGTTATAATGATGTCACAGATCCATCAACTTAACCATGTATTAACCTCAACTGTTTGTTACATTGCTGCTAGAAAATCCATAACTGATCAATTGATTTTGCTTAACTTAAACACACTACGAACAACAATTAGGATGGACCAGATTTATGTAAAGGTGATGGAGGCAAAACATGAAGCCCTTGTCCCACTCACATGGCACGTTTGCATTGAGCTTGTTGTTAGCTGAATATGACTACTTCCTGGACAGCACTACAACTAGACTTAGTTCCCATTCTCCATTGGAGATATCATATAAAGCTGAAATTTCTATTGTAATCTGCAATCCAGCTATGTTCCCATTCTCTATATATCCCTCCTACAATCTCCACATTGGTAGGATAAGATTGCTCTACATTTCTGTGTTCCTGTCAAAAGAAAAACTATATATATATATATATTGAGTATTGCATGGGGGACCCCATGAAAACTCCACTAGTTTCAACTCCATTTTTAATATTTCAGCACTCGAGACATTAAATTATACTACTGCCACATACCAGTCTTTCCCATGGCTTGTAACACATTCTTCATTATCATTCTCTTCTTTTCGTTTCTTAGTTTTTATTCCCTGAAGTCAGTTTATTCTTTCAGTCAAAACACAGAATCAGATTTTAACAAATGGCTGTCCTGGAACGTTGAGAATCATATCCGAAAGAGGTCTGCTTTGGAATCAAAACTAACAATCCTTCAGTCCTCATCAGTTGCTAATGGCAATGTCTGGGATTATATTCTGCAGAGAGCAGAAATGAATAAGATCACCATTAATGTTAGCCAAGATGGGACAGGGAATTTCAGAACTATAGGAGAGGCTATTAATAGCATACCACGTTACAACACTAGGAGAATAATTATTGCCATCAAACCAGGTGTTTATAGGTATGTACGTAATGAAATTCCAATATCAGGAAATTATTTTTTTAATTTTTTTTTTGCAATGTAGTGTAACTTTATCTGTGTTGTTCAAATTAATATTTCAGAGAAAAGATAACTGTCCCGAAAACAATACCTTTTGTGACGTTTCTAGGGGATCCAAGTGACCCTCCAGTTATCACTGGCAATGACACTGCTTCAGCTTCTGGGAAAGATGGAATGCCATTGAGAACGTTTCAAAGTGCCAGCGTTGCTGTTGATTCTAATTATTTTGTTGCCATCAACGTTAAATTTGAGGTAATCTAAGTTGAAAATAACTGCAAACCTGTCGAAATATATTTCTAAGAAGGCAGGACTTCATTGAGATTCCATTGCTGATGGAAAAATTCCAAAACCTACAAACAAAATTGCAGTTTCTTTCTGCAAAACCAAACAGCACACATTCACGGGTTTAAAAGTTGCTGGTCCAACATATTCTGCAGGATTATTTAAACATAAACCAAACATATCACATAAAAACTATCTTTAATAAATGGTTCCTCCACTAGTACCAGTTGATTTTAATTTATTCACTTTATATTGATAGCTAAAATAATGCTTATGCAGAATACTGCTCCACATGAGATTGGAACAAGAGGAGAACAAGGTGTGGCACTTCGGATATCAGGGACCAAAGCAGCATTCTATAATTGCAGCTTTTATGGGAGCCAAGACACTCTTTATGATCACAAGGGTCTTCACTATTTCAACAACTGTTTCATCCAAGGCTCCGTTGATTTTATTTTTGGTTCAGGGAGATCTCTTTACGAGGTTAGCAGGATTATACACAACGCTTTTATTCGCCTAATCATTTTTTTTTCGATCACTCAAAGCATGACATAATTACTGTAATGAAATCTGAAGCGCAGAACTGTCATCTGAATTCAGTAGCCAAGAAAGTGGCTTCATTAACCGCCCAAAAACGAAGCAATTCATCAATGGCAAGTGGGTTTTCATTCAAAAACTGTACAGTGAGTGGAAGTGGAACAGTTTATCTAGGAAGAGCCTGGGGCGACTATTCCAGGGTTGTATTTTCGTACACATACATGGACAGTCTGGTTCTTCCTCAAGGTTGGAACGACTGGGGTGTTCGAAAGCGTGATACGTAAGTACCTCATTCATGCTAAGTTGCCTACAATGTGGATCCAAGCTCTGCAGATAATTAACCAACAGTAGTATTTTTGCAGGAGAGTGTATTATGCAGAATATAAGTGCAGTGGCCCTGGTGCTAACTTTACCAGAAGGGTTCCTTGGGCACGAATCCTGACAGATGAAGAAGCTCAGCCTTTTATTGGAGCTTATTATATTGATGGTGATTCTTGGCTAATTAGCCCTTAATACAAGGATATTATAACACTCGAAGCCATTCTTGTAGGCTTTAACAGAAGTGTCAATAACAGAAAGGTCTTCAAATTGAAGCCATTTGATGGAAAAGCTGTCGTCTCAGCGAATGCTAGGTCGTTTGCTCGTGTTGTGATTAGTGTAATGTGTTTGAATCGATAGTGATCATAGTTAAATGGGAGAACTAATGGAACTCAACTTTATGATGGAACCAATGTTATCTAAATCGGATCACACAGATCGGTCAATCAACAGTACAATTCTAATACATTTGATGGAAGACAACATCTAAATTAACGTGGAACATAAAAGCACGATACGATTACGACTCGTTTAAGCGGATATATTGTGATTTTAGTCTAGAACCACTGGACTAAATTATGCTGTCAACATTGGCATATATTTTAACGAATGGATCATATATCAGATCGAACTACCATAAATATGGCTTGTTTCTTAGTTATAAACAATTTATGTGTTGTAGATGAGACATCTTAATTACAGTTTAACGAATTGGGACGAGAAGAAGCGTGACAGAACTTTTGAATTATAATATAAATTTTGATCCAACGAGAGTTTCAGGGTCCATAATATATCAAAACGAAATTCATGACACGAACTACAATTTGTACGGGTGAAATTTGCACCGATCCAAATAATGTTGTTTGAACGAGTTTGGCCCAAAATATTTTTCTGAATTATCTGCCTTTTTCGCACTCTTTTATTTTTTTTTTTGGAGTCTTTAAATCTATAACTTCTTGTTACCACAACAATTTTTTTACATCTCAATTTTACAGACAAAATTTTTCTCCCAAAAAGTGGTATTTTTAGATGCCTATTTTCCTGAAATTCTTCAAATTTACTCAATTATAGAAAGATTGCTTCTGCTTTCTGGTATTCGTTCGCGAATCAACGAAATTGATCATTATTTTTATTCTTTACTAATTTCCGCTCAGTCAGTATGTTTCACAATCTCTTATTTACAAGAAATCCCTCATCCACATCTGCTGATCATGTCCCCAATTTCTGCATACTATTCGTGGTCGTTAATTGTTTAAAGCTCTTTTAGCCATGTTGTTTCAGAATATTTTTTTTTCTTATGTTGTTACTTGCGAATTTTACGATCTAAAACTTTTTACAAGAGAGATGAAAAATAGACCAGTTTAAAGTAGTGTATCAGAAGAGTGACGGTAAAGAAGAACGATATTAAAAAAACACGATAAAGAGAACATTAGTTTGTTCAGCACCCTAATTAATATGTACAGTAGATTATAGTTTAACACCCTAAAGTAGATAGCCTGATCAACCTCTGATTTTCTAGAACTGGCCAAGGTTTGTTCAGCAGTCTAATTAAGGTTGTTCATCAGCCTAATTATTGCAATAATTGTAATCAGTGTGTGCATTACATTAGGCCCACAACATGTTAACTCCATGAATTGATAATTTTTTGGTTACAAAATTTTAGAATATAAGTCGGGCTAATCTGTCAACTAAAGACAGAGAATTTTAAAGAAATCTGGTGAATCAGCAGGCTAAAGTCTGTAGGGTTCGATTCCCTTGACTGTTGAACCCACATGGTACCTCTATGAATGAATGATATAACTGGACAGCTTTAACAAAATCAAAATCAAAAGAAAGACATGGTTGAACTTAATATAATTAACTTCATCAAAATTCAAATTGGGTCAGCTTAATATAATTAATTTTGATATAATTTTATTTTTTTTCACTCTAATTCTTTCTCTCCGTATACTATTATACAAGAATATTTTGGACTATTTCTCAATTTCTTCAAGGAAACTCTGATGGCACTAGTAAGTAGTCTTGAAGTGGTCAAGACGAGCATCTCCCAACCGGAGAGAATAAGCAGCTTCCTTGAATTCGCCCCAAGTGAATGACTTATATAGACTTGGATTTCCTAGTGACACCATCTCTGGCAGCGGTTGTATCCATGTATTTAGCGACGGTCCCGCAAAAAACATCATTGACATTCTTGCCTCGCTCGAATTTGTCAATGCTCTATGCCTCAAGCTCGTAAATCTTTCATTTGTGAAAACCTTCATTCCACCAAAAACTAAAGTTAGGATCGAATTTTTCACTTCAAGTGGATACAATTTGCGACAGTTAATTCTAACCTGAAAAGCGTCGCCAATGATAATGTAAAAGGCGGTAGGGTCAGCAGGGACGGCGACCCACAAGCCATCCTGAAGGCAGATTTGGAGGCCGGGAACATCGTTGGATCTCAAGATGGTCAATATCTGAGGATCAGAGTGCTCACCAAATCCGAGCATTTGAGGCGATGGGTCCGAATCTTGGACATCTTTAACAGTTGGATAGTGGTTAAGCCTCAGAAATGAGTCACTGTGGACATCTCTTATCATCCGACTCAATACGTACTTGTCTTCCATCCATAATCCCTCAGCTGTTAGCTCAAGAATCTCACATGCCAAATCTCGAACACCATCCACGTAATCCTTCACAACACAACTGCAAAATTTGAACAATAATTACCAAAAAGGAGCATTAATTGAAGGTAACATACATATGGCCACGAAATGACGCAAATAGTTACCGGAACGTTTCAGGGTCATTGGAGATGACTTGAGATTTCTCAGAAATGGATATCGGGTTGGTGTGAAGGAGAAGGTACTCGAGCTCACCCGTATCGCCTTTGTTGCCGATGCTTTTGTAGCCATAACCACAAGGATTAGCTGGCCCTGCGCGTTGTTTCTCGGCGGCTGGTTTGGAAAAAAACTCCACACCTCCTTGTTCAAATGCTGATATGACTCGCTTGTCAACGCCATGGTTAATAACCTTAAAGAAACCAAATTCTTCACAGGCTCTCACAAGTTGTTCGGACACGGTTGAGGTATTGAGAGAGAGGTCTATAGTTGGAACTCCAAGTCCTTTTGTTTTCTTTGTCCGCATTGGGATTGGAGAAGGCATCACCATTTGTTACGTTAGAGACAGAGTATATCGTGATGGCGAAGGTGATATACCATAATATATACACACACAAGCACTTTCAATTCTTGTTACAATAATACGATTTATGACTATACGTTAATGACACGATATGAATGACACAAATAAAGTGAAGGCTAAAGAAAATATGAAAATATAGAAATAAGAAAAATGGATCATTACTCATTCATGGTATGGGCCATCGTGCATATTTTAATACAAAAGCTTCGATGGAATAATGTATATCTTTGTTGTTCACATTGATTAAATAAAGTTCATCTTAAGGAATTGAATGAACATAGGAAAACATTCAGCAAACACAAAGAAACTTAACTTATATTCAATCCTCTTCTCTCCTCTCCATTAATCTCAATTTTGCTATGCATGCATAAATTTAGAAATATTCTTTTTTCTCAATGTGGCTTTTAATTGACATAGTGATGTTGGCTTCTATATCCATTGCATTGAATGAACTTCTCTTATATAAGTAAATTATCTATTTCTGGTAATACAAATTTAGGAATGTTACGTATTAACACATGGAACAAGTAAGAAATAATGCTTCAGTTTGAAAGAATAGTGAAAAATGTGCTGACAATGCATTTAATGAGCTATAATGGTGAACATTATTGCTTGAAAGCAAAAGGAATTGAAAGAATATGTGATGGAGTTCGAAGGCAAACGGTCAAATTCGAAGGGTTGGAAGATAAATGATCATTTGAGCAGTACTGTTGGTGGAGGTGATGCAAATGGGATAATCACAATGAAAAACAAAGAATCGAATGGATCAATCCTTGATATTGAAAGTGCAAAGTGGTAAAATTGTTATGTTTCGAATTATATAACCGTTGCAGTTATCAACTATGTGGAATATGCGGTAAAAGTTAAATAACTAACGAAGAGAAACTATTGAACCGCTACATACAACCGCCTAAAATGAATAGTACAAAAATGCATCTTCCATATATAATTGGATAAATATTTTTAGACCTAAATAAAAATATTAAAACAAGACTTATTTTTTAAAAAAAAGACTCTATAGAGTAAATAAACTTTAGATACATACTTTGTACCCAAAAGTTGATGATGGCATGATTAATAATTCATGGGAGTGATGGTTAAACTTCTTGAAGTTTATGTGAATTGATCGATTGCTTGTTACAAAGAAATTCTCATGAATATTAATACAAGTGAGATTCTATATGATTATATACTGAAATTGGATATTTCTGTTTTTGTGTTATCTAGTTATTGATGATATCCTTGAATTTTTATGGTAGATAAGCTCGTGATAGAAAGAAATGCGGAATAAAAGAAAATACAGAAAGTTATGTAGTTTGATCAATTGATCTATATCAATGGATAGAGAAATACGTAAATTATTCTATTATTTAAGTTGCCAAGAGACTTATAGACTATTAGAATCTACTATATATAAACTTATGTAATGATATTCACAAAAACCTCATGGATTAACCATAGTTTTTACATCTGCGGTCAACTATATTGCAACGATTTGAACTTTGACAGTGTAACTCAGACAGATCCAGAACTGATATTACACAGCCAAATGCATGCTCGTGTAACCACATGTTACAATTACAGTACACAAACATTAACACTACTGTATAACAAGTTGTGTCATCCGACGATCAACTACACGGTCAATTACATACTCCTGTAACCGTCCGCGTCTTTAACTAGAATTATATTAATATTCCAATCATTCTGAAATGTTTCCAAATCATCTGTATATATATTGTACCATACCAAACTTATACATTCCCATAATTTTAAATCTCTCCAAAAAAATCAAATTACTCCCAAATTATGTAGTCCATGTATGGTGTACAAGTTGCATAATCATTTCGCATGACATGCAATTAATTAAATTATTAGTCGATTTCACAAAAAAAATTAAACTATTAGTCGATATAAAAAAAAAAGTTGTCAAACACTGTTCACATTAATTTAAGGGAATAACATTTTATTGTCTCTTCGTTATATATGTAATTATTATTCGGTCTATATTTATTTTACGTGGATTTCGAGTTTTCACAAAATAATTCAAGTTAAATTTTTCGTTAATTTTGTTGACGTAGTGTCCGTTATTTTAAAACTTTAGGAACCAAAAAACTAAATTATAAATGTCACATCATGAAAATTGACAGATTATTGACATGAAATAATTTTGGAAAACTCGAGAACTATTACAATTATGTTTAATACAAAAAGCGAAGAACAATTACGCATATTACACAAATGCGAAAAATATTATATCAAGTGTACTTTTTTAGTTTTTGGCAAACAAAAGAATTATTTTGATCTGTAAAACTAACATGTTGCAGAATCACACAAGCGTATCGAAAAAGAAGACTATACGGACATGACTTGTAATTGCACAGTTGTGTAAAGGGTCATGCCGTAAAATTTAAAATTAGGTCAATTTTAGGATTTTGTATGGTTGGTCGGAGTAAACATATATATATATATATATACACTTATCTTTTGTAAGTTTTTAGCTTCTACTTTTTAGACAATAGAATAATTTGTTTCTCTGTTCATAGATATAAATTGCATTTACCGAATTACATAAATTCTTATGTGTTTTCTTTGTTTTTACGTTTCTTCAATTGTATATATTTCTGACATTATTTATGCCACAAATATTATAAAAAA
>CANYCX011289322.1:0-11598 GCA_948193385.1 Breynia disticha f. nivosa
TATATATATATATATATATATATATATATATATATATATATATATTTCGTCGGATCGTTTCAAGTACTCGGTACACATTATCAACATATTCCAGAATCCCTCCAAGCTAAAACTTTGTAAAATATTTTTCTCGAAAAAAACACATTTTGGCAACTTTCAACATTTTATTTTTTTGATCATTTCCTGATTGAAACCTTCTCTTTCACGCCAATTTCTAGATTTCACAATTGATTTTACAGAACAGATCCAAAACACCAATTATGTTATCTTAGACTAAAGGTGAAAATCTTTTCTTTTTCAGGGTTTCTTCGAGATAATTCAAAAATTCAATCTCGTGAACTCCTCGAACCTCTTTCAAGATTAATGCAATGATCTCCATTTTCTATAATACAAACTAATTGTATAATAAATTTCCAAAATATATTATAGACATATTGTAATTTTCTTGAAATTTATTTTAACAAATTTATATATTTAAACTAATTAAAGTACTAAATTTTAATTAAATTTAAATAAACCAAATACTTCTAGCATTCAATAATTTACAAAAAAATATACCAAAAATTTCAGAATATTGTAAATGTTGAATCTATCAAAAAATTGAAAAATTTGGCCACCAAAAGCCTCCCCATGCGCCTACACGCTCCGTCGCTAGTGAAGAATAACATTGTTCACGAGCGTGGGAGTGACCCACTTGCGACTAGCAATGGGCGCCACATGTCGCTCGCTAATTGGACGATTCATGGTTTGAATTGATGGGTTAAGGCACGGGTCGGATCATACAAGTGGGTCAGGTCAACAGGCATTCAGGTTGGGTTTATGGATCAATTTGAGTCAAACGACCCATGTTTTAGTTCGAAACAACACGTTTGGTTCAAAATCAAATAACTCGCAGTGTAAGATGAACGGACAGATGTCTATTGGCTAAACGACATGTGTCGTGTCATTTGGAACCAACAGACGCAGTAGGCACGTTGCCCACGCTCGACCATAGGTCTCCGACCACTTTTTGACAGCCAGAAACACCTTTTCGACTCTTTTCGGTCTTTTTGAGTTCAATGGTGTGGCCAGAATTATCAAATTCCAAACTTTATTTTTCAGATTCTTCTCGTTCTAAAATTTACGTGCAAACTAAACTTTTCAATATTGAAAATTTTCAAAAATAACACCATAATTACTCTTAACATTTAAACTGATTAGTTTCACATCTAAAAGCAATTGAACTCTGATACCAATGAAAAAAAAATATAATAACACATATTATATGACATTAATTAACTAATAATTAAGCGTAAATAAAACAAATAAGGTTTCAAACCTGGCAATTTGTTTAACACATAGCGGAATATTAACGTAACCTCGTTGAGAGTGATCCGATTCTACAGGCACAAGCATGTCCAGAATCGGACAGAGTTTTGCCCTCGAAAACCACACCAAAAAAATCTGATTAACTTAATTCTAGACAGAGAAAATACGTCTCACTTTTCTCTCTACACGTTTAAGTGAGAATTTTGAAATTGTCTTCGAATGAGGGAGGAAGAGTTCTATCTATAGAAAACTTGGAGAACAAGCACCTTTTAGGTCGAGCTACATTTTAGTCCCTAAACGTAAAATGCATTTAATTTAAATACCAAATAACCAATAATTAAGTTTCTAAACTTAATTATATTTACTTGATAATTCCAACATCATGGGCAAACTAAATTATTCTTTCAATAACAATCCATGATAAATACAAGACATTGACACAACCATGCCAGAGGCTGAGATAAGAACAGTAGGGAAGAAAGAAATAAGCATAAAACATAATAAATTTATTCTTATTGTCCTAATTTTGTCTGAGATTTTAGAAAAATAAATAATGTTACATATTTTATATTAATAAAAATTATATTTTAAAAATTTGTTATACTCTTTCAATATGGGCTTGGGATATAATTTTAATTTTTTTATTTTTTTGAAAATCTTTTTTATACTTTAAAAATTTTATTTAAAATTTATTTTTTTTTCTTTTTTTATTAATAAAATCATTATTATATCCTTATTTTTCACGTTTTAAGAATAATTTTTTAATTAATAAAATAGCCAAATTATTTATATTTTTTTAGACATTTTTAAACATACATAAAATTTAATACTTTTTAATTTCAAAAAATTAACAGAAATTACTGTTCATGTATTTATTTGAGTTAACAAGTTAAATAAGTTAAAATTGACCGCTCTAATTTACACGAATTATTCATTTATTTATATGAGTTAACAGACTAAATAAGTTAAAAATTAATATGTTTACTAACATCTCTTGCCCTCAAGACTCAAATCTAAATTATTTTGGCACAATTTTTTTCAAAAAATATATGGTATTATTTTTTTTTCATATTTTTCAAATTAATTGTTGCATTTATTTTTTTAAATTATCAATAAATTTTTAACGGATCGTATTCAGGCCGTGTTAGGTTTATCTGTTTAGCTAAATTTTTACCCAAACTCATTTACACCATATTCAAACTTACATAACTTTGTGTCGAGTTAGTGGGTAGGGTCAATTTTTGAATCATCTACTCACATATATTCTTCAATCGTCAGTTATGGCAGGCTTCAACATTCACTGCAAACACTCGACATATATTATGGAACGGCTAGTTTCAATATGCTTGGTTTTTTTCAATAAAGGAGTTGTTGGCAGCCTTAAAAATCACTTTTGCTATTTGTGTCTAGGTAGCTATGAATTTGTGTAACTTGTTGTATACTATTTGTAAACATTTGTGTTTTTAATTAGTTGATAATATGTTAACAACATGTTTACAATATGTTGAAATTTTTTTAGTATAATTACATGAATAAATGTGTTTACTGATAAAAAAATAAATTGTATATAGTAAGTTGACAATAAGTCGATAACACAACAAATTTGTCAATAAAAATATTCACTAAAAAAAATCTAACAGAATAAATATAACATAGATGCAAAATATATTATTAACTTGTTATATACTAACTGTCAATTTGTTGTCTATCATTTGTCACATTTATATTTTTAACTTAAATATTATATTAAGTTGACAACAATCGACATGTTGACGACTAATTGTCTATTTCTTAACTATGTGGTTAATAATTATAGTGTTTACTCATCAACTTTTTATTTTATTAATTTTTCACAATTATATTGTCAACTTAATGTCAACTCTTTGTCTATAATAAATCTTGTAGTGTAAGGAAGAAATTTGAAATTTCTAGCATTTGAGGAATTGATTTGTCAAACTAGCATTAAAGAAAATCCAGTATGTTTAAATTGGTACATGTCATTTGGCCAAATAATTGTAGTTTGCATTTTTTAGTATTTTATGACTAGTGAGATGTAAAAAAATAATTATAGAAGAAATCAATTGTCTAGTTTTATTTAGATGCTACTAACTAGGAAAGGTAATACTTTCTTTAGGAAATAAATATCCTCATATATGATGAGAAATTCTTGAGAGCGAAATAAGCTTTTACTTTCCTAATTAAAAATGATAATTTTAGCCCTTGTTTCTTCATTATATCTCTTAATTTAAACATTCAATTAAATCATATATTTATTATAATTAAGTTTTATGATAAATATAATTTTACATCCTTATTTTAAATTAAATAATAATTTATAATTTTAAAAATTAAAAATATATTAATCTACAAATTTACATAACAAATAAAAATCTTTTTTCATAAAAAATAATAATTTTTGTTAAATAATTTATTTTCTTATAAAATTTAATATAAATTTTATTAATATAAATTTTTTTTATATTTTTAAAATTATATACATTTTAATTAATTACAATATTATTATTTTATTAATAAAATTATTATGCAAAGACACTTTACAGAACTATGTTTCATATAAAATACAGAAAAAATCATACTTTCTCATTAATATATTTATCAAGGTAACTTTCGCCTCACTAATTTCTGAAAATTAGTTAATTACATAAAACAAGGGACAATGGCTAGAGCTGGAATGTTAATTAGTGTCAAAGATGTATGGTTCGCACCAGCAAAATCACATTACCGAAAATAATTAGTGTATTTTCACTAATATCACAGAAGAAAGAACATAAATGAAATGAAGACTACGAAGATATCCCTAAATTTCGAGAAATGAGTTTGTTGCCATGCAAAGTAATCTTCCAGCAATCAACTTTTATAATAAATACAGACTGCCCTTTTGGTACAACTGCAGAAAGCCCCAAAAATTATCATAAAAATTACATTATCATTTATTTTCATGTCGAACAGTCCAATAAATTCCCTACATATTTTCTAAAACTTCCACACAACGTAAACAAAAAGCTGAAAATTTTAAACAGATAACCTTTCCACAAACAAATATAAAAGCTCATTCACAGGGCAACAAATGCTATTTAACTCGAGTTTTCAACAATTTGAGAATGATAATAAACATTGTTTGTTTAACAGAAAGTGATTTCAGAAAATATTTGTCCATAAAAAATAAGTTTCGGAACTTTATTTTTCAGAATTTTATTTTTCCGTATCTAGTAATCACATAAAAATTTTAACCAAAAAATATTGAAATTTATTTTAAAATTTCATATATTAAAAATATATTAAAAGATAAACATTTTGTAATAAAAATTAAAATAATTAAAAATATATAATATGAGATATTATATGTAAGTGAGTGAAAAATAGAAAATGTACTTTTTTTTTAAGAAAAAAAAAGAAACACACTTTGTCACAAAACAACTTAAATTATTTTTCAGCTAGCCAGAAATAATTTTTCATTGAAAATTTTCATTTTTTCAAATAAACAACGTAAATGAGGAAAATATTTTTCAGAAAAAAAAATATTCGTCAAGCAAACGGAGGCTAAGTTTAATTCATGGTCTATATGGTGCCACTAGAGTAAAATGTATATGCATATCAAAGGAGAAAGGGTAAAGACTTAAACTAAGTTGAAGGAAGCAAGTACTTCAAGAAAGAACAAAACCAAGGTGCAATCAGAAACACGCCGCATCAGCATATAAAGGGTGAATAGGAGAAACCTTGAAATTTATCATCTTGCGTAATAATCCCAAATGTTTCTGCTGTTTCACGAATCATAATACCACAAGTCCCAGTGAGAGATGATATCTTGCATTCAGCAACTGCCAGAAAATCAAAAAGGCGAAACAAAATTTTGTAAGCATGAAAGAAATACGACGACGTTTAAGAATTTGGGCTCAATTATAAATAGTATTATTGTCAATAGCTTCAATACATTTAAACAAATACATATATACAACAAGTAATACTTCAAAGTGTGACCTGTTATAATAGCACCATGTAGATCTGCAGTAAAAAGATACTGGGCCAATTGAATTTTCCTGCCAATGTCAAAGTAAAGGCCATTTACAAGACTTGAAGAACACAAAAGTTGGAACACAGACAGCAAAATTAGCAACTGAAAAAGAATGCACATTCTACCCTGTATTTTTGAGAAGTTGCATTATGTAGCCTTTCCACATCTCATGCATTGGCTTGTAAATATCAAATCTGTAAAAGTTAAAACAACCCACATTAGAGCATTTGAAGAGAAATGAAGCATCATTTCTTATTGAATAAGTAATGTTATCCTGATTTGTAAGGTCATTCAATCAATTATGATATTCATCTCCATTGTGTTTAAATATAATGTCTTATACACCATTTGAAGTAATATCTTGACCCAAAACATGGGTCGACAAAGGATCCATCAATGAAAAGAGAGGTTATATTTCAATTATGACCACCCTACAAAGAAGGTAACTCAAGAATCACTATGATGGAATAAAGCAGACTAGAACAATAATCCAAAAATTCAAGTATTGGATTTGAATTTAGAGATAATGATTGAGACAAAGCACCAATCACATTTTTTGACTCAAAAGATCACTGCAGTGCCACTTAACACGATGAAAAAGTAGACAATATTATTTGCTGAGATTAATAGGTCGCAGTGTCCTTTTGGACAATCCCACTGGCTATTTCATATTAACAGATAATTTCATATCCGAAGAGAGGAAACTTCAGCATCTCGCTTCCATCTAAAAATCTTTAGTTCGGGACAAAAGCTTCCTTCTTTTCAGAAAAAAAAAATCATTTCCTCAAACCCCAAAAAAGTTTCCAATATACTACATATGGGCACAACACAGGTATAAAAGTTGAAGCCTTTGTACAATCGAAGCATAATAATTGAAAAAGGCAGATAAGAAAGTCAATTTTCATTGCAATAAAAAGAACTCACTTTTGGAATTCTTGAGTCAAATTTAATAATCCACACTTTTTCAGTTGCTTCATGGACATGTGCTTCTTAGAGCGCTTTGAATGGGTCCGCAGAGCCTGGATAGAAGAACCCGTTGATTTTCCACGTGGTTGTACATAATTGTCAAGAAGAATCCAATTATCAATTTTCAAGCTTCGGTTCCCCTGCATGTACTTCTGAGCAATATCACCACTCTGCAAAAGGTCATTCAAAATCTTGTCCACCACATTTCCTCTTTTTCCCTTAAACTGCACAAGTAAAAGTATTAGCGGAAAGGACCCCATGCAAAGCTAATGCAGTTGAGATCAGGAATTTGAGACCTTGGAATCAGTCGTCAACAAATTCTCATGCACTGATTGTGGGAGTTGCGAATATGTTGAACCAGGATCTTCCATTTCTAATTCATAATCAAAAACATGAATGTTAACAAAACAAAATTGAAACATAACAAGCAAAAATTAGGAAGTCGTACCTTGCGAAGAAGCAAAACCAGAGAAAAATACACTATTTCCTACAAACATATAGAGTACACAATTACCAAAATGAAATGCAGCAGTATATCAAATGTTGGACTCTAACAACAAACAAGAGCAGAAACCTTTCTTGGAAGAGGAGGGAGTAGCATTTGGTGCCTCTGCCAGCTGCTGTTTTGTATCTTCCTCATTAGATCTTGCTTTTGGCTTCTTGTGTTGCTGAAGCACCTCAGCTTTGGCTGCAGCAAACCTCCTCTCTAGTGCAGCCAAAGTACGCTTTTTCTGGTCCTCAGAAACTGTACATGAAGCCATTACAGGAGCTACACTCACAGTGAAGCCAGTACACTGTAAGATTCATTGTTAGCATAGAATTCTAATTATCCGCAAGCCAGCTTGAGGGGAATGTTGAAATATGAAAAGAATGATCAGGTCAACTAGGACAGATTCATTCCCAGCATAGAATCCTAATTATCTGCTACTTAGTCCTAACTAGCAGTGATCGTATAGCTGTTAGAATAATCTTTGACATACATGGACTTAAAATCATTTCAAGGGTTTTTTACTCTTATTTGCATGGCTAGTAGAAGTCAAATCATGCTCTATACTTTAACAATAATAGGACTGAGTTACATTTTTGTATTGTGTCATTGACAATCTTAGAAACAAAAATAAAATCTATGCCAGTACAAATAACGAAAATGAAAAAAAAAAGAACAGAGACTTACCACTGAAGAGTTGAAATAACCCAAATAACTTTACTCTCTGAAGTCAAAACCCAAAATGCGTTAGCATCATCTAAAGCAGTCAAATTACAAATCCCAGGTCCAATCTTCTTCTTACTCCTCACAATGCCATTCCTATATAACATGTCAACCAACAATAACCAACTTAATCACTATCAATACCTGAAAGCAGTTCACGTCTAACGCAGAATAGTCAATCACTGAATCACAAAGCCTACAACAAAAATCAAACTACAATGCTTAATGTAAAACCAGACAGAACTAAAAATTTCTGTTTTCTTCATAAACCCATACGACGTCGTTTTCTCCTAAGTTTTTCTCTTCTTCGTTCATTCTTTCAAATTCGAAAACCTAACTTCAGTTTCTCCAAAACCATTAAATCCAGCCTGTAATCAACAATGAATTTTTTTATAATAACAACAGAAATCAACTCAAATCCACAAATTTCCCCATAGTCAACCATAATCCCGAAACAAATTCTCCAAATCACTTTCTATTTCCTCGAACACAGCCCTCGCATCCTTCTAAGAGAAAGTATAAACTTCTCCACATTGAATCACAAAGGTCATATGGAAAAAAAGAATGCAAAACCGAGGATTTCAAACAGTAAAGAAAGCAAAATTACCTTTGGCTTCGATAGATGATGGAGATTGCTTCAGCTTTAGTGGAGAAGAATTTTTAAGTGGAGAGTGAAGCTCAGAGATGGAGATACACGTTTTGAATTAGAATTAAAGAAGTAGGGATTTGGTGAGAGTGAATATGGAGATGGAGAGACTTCAAGGCTTTGTTTGGTTCATATTTTGAATGGTATTGCATTAAAAATTTTAATAAAACTATGAAATTTAATAATAACAAATTTTAAAAAATAGTAACAAAATATTATGTGTATTGATAATAAGTTATATAATAATGTATTTTTGAAAATAATGATATGATGATATTAATTAGACAAAAATATTTGTAAAAATAATTAGTTTTTTCTTTAAATTCAAAAGTGTTATAAGAAAACTTAAAATAATTAAATGCATAAATATTTATATTTTGATTATATTTTAAGTAATTATATTAAAATTATTAATTACATGAAATAATTTATAAAAAATATATATAACTTAAATTGATAAAATTAATATAATTATAATATACATTATGTCGCCGCATCGATCGGTAGAGACTTAAAAAACTGACATTTGACTCTATAATTGAGTGATATGTGACAATTAATTATAAAATAAAATTTAATCATAAATTTTTGAAAAAAATTAAAATTTCGCAAGATAATGTTTAAATAATAATAATGATAATGATAATTCTTAAATAATAATAATAATAATGATAATGATAATTTTTTTATGCAGCAATTGTTAAATTTTAAATATGCATAATATTATTTTTTTTATTTTATTGATAATATTATTATTTTTGTAACATTCTGGATATTTTTCGTCGTAAAATGACGATAAATGTGTGTTTAAATGTTAATATATAAAGGTATACGAAAGGTTGATCGAAGGTTGACACGAAACGATCGACGAAAATCGAAAAATCTGGAATTTAGGAAGTACGCGCAATGGACAGCAAAGTACGCGCGGTCGCTGCCACCACGCGTACTACACTGCCACCACGAGTAGTGTGCTGTTTTCTGAAAAAAAAAATATAAGTTATTGATTGATTAAGCGGCAAACCCATTTTACACTTTCCAACCAAAAACTTTGCAGAAGAAAAACATCAGGGCAGCAGAGGAGAAGGGAGAACTGAGCAAGGAAGTGATTTTAGCTTGGTTTCTTGCATAAATTAATAAGGTAAGATGGTAGGAGTATATGTATATGGTTGATTTTAAGTTGATGGATTGGTTTTGCTGAGTTTTATGGTTGGTTTAAGATGAGTTTCTTTGCTGGAAATTTCTGAATATGAACTGATATTGATGTTAAGAAGATGGAATTTGATAGTAGACATATGTTAGGATAAGTTTGTGTATGGTAAGTTGATGGAAAAGGGTATAACCTAAAGTTTACTTTAGGTTTACAATTGGTTGATATTGAGCTGGAATGCATATGTATTAATCAGAAATGTTGCTGGAATTTATGTAATTAAGTGTAGGAAATTGAATTAATCATTGTGAAAGATTTGGAGATGGAATTGAGGAAGATTGGATTTAAAAAGGAATTGTTGGAAAAGTTGACATATAGTTGACTTACGGTTTCTAAAGGATGTTTTAATGATTCTAAAGCTAGAATCAACATTCGAATTGGTTAATAATGAATTGTATATGGTTGATTTCGTACAGGAGGATATGTACGACGACTGGGAGATTGTTGAGCCAGTGTTTGGTTATTATTTTGCTTATTTTCGAGGTAAGTGTTCTTACGCTTACTAAATTGGTTTGTAATTTATTTGGAATTACGTTGATTAATCAAATTGATGATAGGTGCCTATAATGGATTGTTGAGTTGTTAGACGATTTTAGTGAATATGGATGTATTGATATGTTTTGATTGAACTGGATTGATTACCTATGTGGTATGTTATGATTGAATGATAATATACCTTTGTGGTATTGTTTATCGACGAGTTTGATACGTTATCTTTAATTTACTTGTGTGGTAATTTGAGTTGTACCTGTGTGGTTATGATTGCTCTGTGTGAGTTGTATTTGGTATGAGTATGAATGTTATTTATATTGATTTCATTCATACATTTGCATATCACAAGTCTGTGTGACACGAGCCTATGTGGCATCCTATATTTCCTGTGTGGACTTACTTGTGTGCGGCCTGGAATATCTCCTGTGTGGTACAAAGATATTATTTGTAGGCTGAGCTTTGTGCGGTGCAGATACCTAGGTCATCATCCTGTGTGGAAATTGTAGTATTATTGACATTTCATTGCATGGAATTACATTTATGTCATACTTTGTGATTTGATTTGTTGTTTGCCTATTTATATACGTTATTCATGTGTGGATTGTTTTTGTTTTATTTGGCATACAGGGATGCCTAGGGATAAGATAGATACGCATGTCCTCGTGCTATTTTATGCTTTTCCCTGCACATCACTAACATTAAATCTAAAAATACTTACTGAGTTTTGTTTATACTCACGTCGTTATTGTTTTAAATGATTGTGCAGATCGTAGGTAGCTACACATCATAGGACTACAGAGTTGATCGATACCTTTTGAGCTTACGTCAGAGGTCGAGCTCCAGTTTTCATTTTTGAGATTTTGCTATTGCACATTTTTGTACATGTTTGTAAATTTTGATCTTTTGAGTTTGAAATTTTTTCAAACTTCTTTCGGTTTCCGTTGTAAAATATTTTTAGGTTATTAATGTTTGGGGTCGAGTTTGTATAAATTGAAGATTTTATCTTCTATTTACTATGATTTTCTTCTAATCTTATTATTATTATTATTAAAGGGTATTGTTTCTCAAGTATTATTGTTTTGTAAAAAATGAGCATCACAGTCATCCTTATTACGTCAATTCTGAAGTTTATATTCAAGTGACACCAAGCTCTCAAATAAATAACGAAACACATTATAAAATCTAGGCATGACCATACACTTCTCAATCTCTTGATTAAGTGGCCAATGAAATTTTATCTCTCATTGAGAGTGGGTAATTTCTTCTCACACTACAAGATTCTGCGCGTTTATTGTCCAAAAATTAGAGTCCAATAAAATTTGGACACTAAATTTGAGCATTTGGAGTTCACGTGGATGCTAAAAATTTAGAGTCCAAGTGGACTCTAAATTTGGCATCCATGTGGACTCCAATGTTGCGGGAAAAGGAACAGTGTGGGTACATTTTAGTCCACATGGACGCTAAATTATTAGCGTCCACGTGTACTCCAATTTTGGCGTCCACGTGGACTCCAAATGTGTGGACTCTATGAACAGTGACGCGGGAAGAATTCCTGCCAAATTTGGTGTCCACGTGGATGCCAAAATTGGAGTCCACGTGGACACTAAATTTGTGGACTCCATGAATAGTAGAGCGGGAAAAATTCCCGCCAAATTTGGCATCCATGTGGACTCTAATTTGGAGTCCACGTAGATGCTGAATAATTAGCGTCCACGTGGACTCCAAATTAGAGTCCA
>CANYCX011289888.1:0-15138 GCA_948193385.1 Breynia disticha f. nivosa
TGATTCTATTTGTACAATCCAATAAAATTGTCGTAGCCAAAAAATATTTAACGAATTATTATATTCTTATATTTGGAAAATCAAAAAAATAAGAATAGGGAGCTATTAATATAACATAGGTTCTAGCCCATTAAGCCCAACATAACATTTAATAAATAATTATATGAATAATGTTACTGGCTCATTAATTGTGTTCAAATGCTTAATTACATGATTGTCCCTCTACAAGTCTATAAATAAAGACCTCCTCTTCTCATTTCAGGTACACAATCTAGACTACTCACTCTCACTCTGCTAAAATTTCTACCTGAATTCCTATTGACTTGAGTGTCGGAGAGTCCCCGGAGGACCAACCGATCTCACCCGTTTCTCATTTTGCAGGATTTGGAGCGCACGTGATCTGTCCGTGGCCTAGTTCATCCTCCATTATTGTAGTTGTAAATTCGAGGCAACAACAATAAATTTTTGGGATAATTATACCATACACTATCTTTTACTTTAATATTGCATCTTCTACTTTAATATTGCATAAACTACTTTAATATTGCATAAACAATGTTTTATTTACATTTTTTAGTTTCTTTTTTATTGTTTTGAACTTTTTTTGTGCATATTTATTATATATAAACTATTTAATTACTTTTAAGATACTTTTAAAATTTTTCCATCTTTTAATCAAAGTAGTTTTTATCATGTTGTTTTGTAGGATTAAAGTATAAAATGCAAAGCAAAAGTTATTTGTGTAATTTTTAAAGTTTTTTCAAAAAAGTGCAATTAAAAAGGTTAAGATAGGTATTTATGTAATTTGCCCTAAAATTTTTTAAGGAGTATTATTATTTGATTATATTCATTTATTATGCTCTTTTGGAAAGAATTGAATCTGTAAGAAACTGAACCTCTGTTTCTCTAAGCTAAGAGGTTATATGATGAACTATTGAATTTTTTTGCGCTCAGTATAAAACCATCACTACCAACTAACTGAACACTAAATTAAAACACCAATTTAGTTGGTAATTGAAAAAACATTTACAGTACAGATTTGGGGCAATGATTTTCTTCCAAAATGTGCATATCCGATGCTTCACAGCAGCGGGGCAGATAAAGAACAAATAGATCATTCCGCTTGTAAAAACGAGGTAAGATAATTCTTAAATAAACTCTATGAAGCTGGCAACCTCAATGTGCAAACAAGGGAAAGAAAATTATGAATGCAATGCTTCCCAGCCATTACTATGACCCCTCGGCATCAGCCGTTGGATTCTGGAATGGCAAGAACCCCCAGAAAATCTTCAATGAGTAGGGCTGTGAAATTGTTACACCTTCGATAATCTTGGCTATCTGCATTTTCGAGACGCACACGTTAAAACGCTTTTCAGACAAGACACGTATATTGTAGAAGAAACTGCGTGCATAGATGTAAAGAAGAGACATTTAGGTTGTTAACTATGATTCAAATCAACCAAACTTTCACAGCCATCAATGAGCTGAGGAGAAAGCCAACTATGTTAATTTTTCTATCCTAGATTATAGTTGCTACTAATGCAAATTGGATGACATTGCACTGGAAAAAAGGGAGAGGATTGAAAAATACTTGTCAGTCCTCGCTCGTGAAAAGTTCTTATTTAAATATTCTTTTGACTCTCAAATATAAATTGCTTCAAATAGTACAAATTTCTTGATAAATTTGCCTTTAGTAATGGATTTGAGGAAAGGTTTCCTTATCTTGGTCAAGGGATACTAGGTGGTCATGGAAATTGGTATTGAACAGTACAGAGCTTTTATACGATCATACAATCAATAAAATATCGAACGTGTTTTTGACTTGGGAGTTAGTGTGGTTATGAGAAAGACATGAGTAGCTGAAAACTATTTGAGAAACTGCTTGGGCTTGAAGAAGGCCTGGATGGAAAACTTTGACAGAAAAATTTTGAAATTACGAAATGTTAAACATTTTTTATCTATGAAAATAACTAAATAGCATTCAAAGTGCAATGATAGGAGATAAGCTCAAATATTGTTCATGATATCAAATAGTGATCTCTAGTAAAATTTAATCTTGATCATGTGAATTTATATATCACAATCATCGTGACTACTGTAGCAACAACAAATTCCATTGCAAAGGAAATTCAGTAAGGCCTATTAAAAATAGATTACCAAAAAATATATATCGTAGTTTCGAGAAGCCAGACCTGAAGTTTGTTAACACCAGATCTATCACGGTATAGGAGCACATGTATGCATTTCTCCAATAGCTTAACACCATCCTCATAACTCAAGTTCTCATACCATTCATCACGAAGTATCAGTCTGGCAAGATGATTTCCAAATCCAGTTGCAACATGGTTGTCCTCAAAATTTGCACCTATCATTGTAATCTGTCGAATTTATTCAAAATTAAGAACATGATTGATACACGGGGAAGTGAAATAAAAAATACTTGTAGCAGTGCATGCATCATTATTTAAAAGAAACAACAACCTACAATGCCAATATATTTCTTTCCATTTTTAACTCCTCCAAGAACAAGCGAATTCCACAACGGATCAAACTTGTTCGACTATTGTACATCACACGGGTCAAGTAATTGTGCACCTCTTTTGGTTCCAAAGAGTTGCCATCATCCCACATATTGTCATACATGTTGGGCATTATTCAATAGATACAAACAAATGATTTTTATGCCAGAACAAACAAAAGAAATTTACTAATTGAGTTTATTCTTTGCTATCCTACATTAAAAATATACTTACACAAGTTCATCAAGGTTACGACAGATTTCCTAAAAATCACTAATTTCTCCACTTCCACTAAGAGGAGAGTGCCTCCCACAGGTTTGATTCCTCCAACACTTTTGTATCAGAGGGTAGAACCATAAGAACCTGCAAATAACCAATAACAGGAAAGGTAAAGCCCTCTAAACACAGTTTCCTCATCAGTTTGAAGCTTGTTCTACAAACAAAAACTATTCTTGACTTCTTTACAACAATCTCATTAATTTCACCATGGCCCAGTATTCCATTAGTACAAATAATACAAATAAAGTGATACCCAACCCTTTATTATACAACATAAGAGGGCATGATAAACCCTTCATAACAAGAGGCAAAAGGACACCCTACACTACTAGTAACAATCAACATATTTGTACCACTAATCAGACAAGCAAAAAATCAATCTCACCTATATATACCTCAAATTTGCAGGATTAAAATAACGAAACACCATTATTAACATCAATAAGAGTCCAACTGCATCGATAAACAATTCAACAATTAATTATAATCAATGACTGCGTAGGCTATCAACTACACCAATGAACAAAAACTTGTCAATCTACCTTCCTTTAAACTAATAGTCACTACAAAAGAACATATCAGAAACAAATTTCCAGTTAGTCTCCCATAAACAAAATTCAACCAGTGCAATGTAAGCAAAAACAAACCTCCCATAACAACAGCCATTAAAATCCCATCTTTATATTTCAAAGCCACTATGAAGTCCCAGTCACAAAAGGATACCTACAAAAACACAACAAAATTAAAATTAAAATAAATATAACAAAAGCACGATCTGAACAAGAACAATTAAAACACACAATTAACACAAAATTGAAAATAAAAGGTAATGATTTACAATGTTCTTTGAGATTCGGATTCAGTGGCCAAGAGATTGTGTTTTGATTGATTCGACTCCATTAACTGAAAAAACAAAAAATTCTTGTGCTTACGAAATGAGTTTGGAGAAAAAAACAGAGATTTTGGATTGGAAATATAGTGAGAGGTAGCGAAGTGGTGCTTCATTTGACACTTTTTTGTTTAGTTTGCTTTTCACACAAGAAAACACTTTTATTATAGCATTTCCTATAATCTCGTTTAAACTCTTACATTATTAGTATTTTATTTTCTATTTAATTTACTCTTCTAATACATTAGTTATATCAAACTCCTTAAATATTATTTTGTTAGATTTTTCTCCGCAATGCTACCGATTGTGATATAATAGTTAAATAAATTAATAAAATAAAATTATTATTGATTAAAGTAAAATTATTAAACAATTAAAAATGCTATTACTAGTACAAAATTTATATTCTTTTTTTTTTATAAAAAATTAGTTATTTTATTAAATTTTTATTATTCTCTATTATAAATAAGAATTTAATCTAAATCTTTTTCCTTCAAAACAACAAATGAGGTGACAATAAAAATAATTTATATGAATAAAAATATTTAAATATTTTTAAAAATCTACTTATAAACTATATTACTTCTAAGATTTTTTGAATTCTCAGCTTAATCACAAACTATAATCTTCAAGTTGAATTTTGTCTTAACTCTTGATACAACAACATATATTTGACTATGAAAATATTAGGATGTTTTGTTAAACAAAGAATGAAACAAATAAGAAAAATAATATTATTTTATTCATTTTTTTTGCATGTTACATAACTCATTAAATATTAAAAACTAAAATTTTTAAGTCCAATATTATTCAAATATACATAAATAAACAAATAATTAATAATTAGTAATTGTACATTACCAATTGTATGTTTTTATTGAATGATTTAAATGATATTATTAGTAATTAAATGATTCTTAATAATATCTTTTAAAGGAGTATAAAACTTGGATGTATGTAAATCCAACACTTCAAAACAAAAGACGAAGTACACTTATTTAAATATTTTAGAAAAATTAAAAAATATAGAATAATAATTTATGCAAATTATCTAGAACAATACTTGTATGAGGAGACAAATTTTCTTTCATAATTTTTTTTATTTCATTTGCTTTGAGAAATCTTTTACGCTTGTATTAGAATAATGTGAAATACGAATAATTTTATTTCTAAGTAAATGTTGAATAAATATATAAAATTATTAAATTTTCTTTCATAATATTTTTTTTAAAAGAAAAATGGGTTAATTGACGCTTACCAACTAAGTGATTTTAAAAATAATTAAATATATTAAAAATTAATTAAAAAGATAATTGATAAATCTAAAATCATCAAAATTTGACACAAAACCATCATTAATGACACTAAAACTAATTAAGAGGTCAAAATTACTACAAAATTACACATAGGATTCATTAATTAAAAGAGAGAGAATGCAAATGTAAGTAGTTTTAGTTATACTAGCAATTTGACCCGCGCAATGCGGCGGGTTGTATGTTACAATTATATTAATTTTAATAATATAAATAATAATATATTTTTCTTATTAATTATTTATGTAAATGATAATTTCAATATAAATTATACTTATATATTTATTTTAATTTCTCTTAACTAATTACAAAATATTTAACTAATAAGAAGTCATTATATGAATTACAATATTCATCTATTTCAAATGAATATTATTAATAATATTTAATTAAATATTGTCTCATTTTTATTTTAAAAATATATTATTATTTATAAAATGATATTTTTTTTCAATATATGTAATATTTTAGATACTATTACAATTATTTTTATTTACTATTATCATATTTAAATTCTAATTTAAATTAAATGTTAAAATTTATATTAATATTATCACATTAATTATATTTAATGAATAATATTATATTTTAATAAAAATATAATAAATTAACATATGAATGCAATTAATGTTAAATAGTCTAATTACGTGACATGTGTCAAACATTAATTGTCAATGTCAATAGTTTTCTTATTAGTATATAGATTAACATTATAATTCTGAATATAATATTATAAAAATTAAATTTTTAAATAAAAACTTCAAAATTTAAATTTAATAAATATTATTAGCATACAATATAATATTATTGACATAAATTTTATATAATGGTTGGTTCGATTAGGATTCAAGTTGAGAATCCACAAACCCAAAATCAAACTGAACATGACGAGTTAAGGAAATGTCAAATCACAGCCAAACTAAACCGCCAAAAACCGATAAAAATAATTTAGTTCGATTTAGTTTTTAATTTTGAATTGTTGGTTTGGTTTTTTTATTCACCCTTACATCTAAATACAGTGTAAAAATCAGAGTGTAGAGAAACCAGAAATGATAGAAGGAAGCATGAGTTAGTTCAAAAGAAACTTATCCACCAAATGTCACAGTCAAATAAGGTGCAGAAGTGTGGAGTTGGTTGTTTAGACCAAGTTAATTATGCAAACTGCCTTAGGCATATGTCATCTCAGTGTCTATGGAATGGACCCTCTGATTCAAATAATGCATTGAGAAATGGCACCAACTCGAAAGTGGACCTGTGCTGTAATCTAACTAAATATTTATGCTAGCCATGTTATCAATACCATTAATGTGCTCACCCTACTTCTACTTCTTCATTCAGAATTCCACCACTGCATGTGAAGCAAAGACAGGTCTTTGTCCATACCACTGTCATGGATAATTCTTCTAATCAAGTTTAGTATAATTGTTCTGCTTTTAAGTAAGAACATTCGACAATACCAACTGTTTTGTTTCTCAGTTCCCCAAATCATATGCCTTCCTCTCACATGGTCTGATACTACTTTAAAGGTTGAGGTACGTAATCAAATCGGTATGTGTGTACACTTTCATGGGTCCGTCCACGTTTGAACGATACAAATTATGAAATTATTTGGTATAAAATTAATTGACTTGTATAGAAAAATTGTTCACAGACAAACCAACTTACATTCTTTAAGATTTGGTTCAATAACGAGGATTTTCATTACGAGAAACAAGATTCATTGTCGTTTATGCTTATATGTATGAGTTTATGAATGATCCAAGTTGTGAATTTGAACTTCTACCGTATTGCACAGAAATATCAGTGATTGCCAAGATATGTGAACATTGTAGTTACTGGCAAGAGCTTCTTCACTCAGGTTTATGAGCTTAAAACATTATAGTTATTGCCAAAATCCTGTAAAAACATTTATGCTAAAATCCTGTAAAAACATTTATGCTAAAAAAGGCGGAAAATTAGGTAATTATTCAATTTTTTTTTCAAAAATATAAAAATGTTTATCATAATGTTTATTTGTGTTTATATGTTCCATTTTTTGTATAAATATGCTCAATTTCAGTTTAAATTTGTAAAAATATTCATATTATTAATGATGCGACTTTTTTTTCTCAAAATCTAATGCTCTCACATGTGTGTTAGTTAATTACATTTGTTTTTTTTTCTTTTTACAATTAATTACTTTCTAATCTTTTTGATTCACGCACCAATTAAAGATTTATTTCCTTCATCATTTTTTTTTGTTTTCACGTTAGTTTTCATCTTTTTTCATTCTTTTTCTAAACAAGACAACAATAAGATAATGTTCGGATAGGTTCATTTGTTCATTTATGTTCATAATCTTTACATATTTTTAGAACTCAATTTGTGTTGAACTCATATGAACATAAATGAATATTATTGAACATTTTAATGATCATTAAATAATCTGGTTTGTTTTGTATATTTTATTAAAATATTATAAACATGCCTTTTTAACGGTTTGTGTGTTTTGAGTTATTTTTAGCATTCAATATAAATGAATATTACATGAATGTTATATTCAAAATTGTAGTATTTTGTTGTTGTAGTTAAATTTAACGTTCAATAAATATTAATAAATATAAATGAATTTCAATTTATTGCCAATGTTCAAAATAATATGGTTGTTTATTGTCGTGCAACTAATTAAACATTGATGATCTTATAAATGTTCGATAATACTAATCAGTGTTGAATATATAATAAAAAAATATTAAAATCAAATCAAATAACTAAAATGTTTAATGATTTTCATTTATATTCAAAACAAATGAAGTTCTGAAAATATATAAAAATATGAGTGAATATATATGAACATATCTGAATATTAATTAATTGTTATTTTGGTCGAAAAGAGAATGAAAAAGAGAGAGAAAAATCAACCTGAAAATAAAGAAAAATATAGAGAAAATAAATCACATTTGATAAATAAATTAAAAGAGAAATTAAATGTGAAAGAAAAAAAATCAAATTTAATTAACTAACATACATGTAAAAGCAATTAAATTAGTGAGAAAAGACACCTGTGAGTATTTTTAGCAATTAAATTAGTGAGAAAAAACACAAATTTAATATGTGAGAAAAACACAAATTTAATATGTGAATATTCTTGCATTTAAATTAAAATCACACATATTGACACAAATAAAATGACATAAATAAAAACGATATGCATATTTTTTTCAACTAAAAAAGGTTGTATTTGGGCTCTAAATGTGAAGTTGAAGACGATCCAAATCCATGACAATTCTGGATGATCATGCATAAAAGAACATGGATACTTGTGCAGCTAAATGCCCTAAAAATGGCCGAAATGTAGATCCTTTCAGTCCAACTTCAGAATTCTATTGCTTTGAACCGCTTATTTTTCATGAATATACTACATTTCAATGGTCAAATAGGACTACTCTAAAAGGGAGGTTTTATGGAACCTGGAACTTCAATGCTGATATAACCAAAGATAACATTTCTTATCATTCTGTGACTTGAAGTTGGAGAGGGAATTTTCTGAAGAGTATCCATGGCTGATGCTTTACTTGAGATCATATCTAGGGACAGACTTACGTGGAGCCAGTTGGAGGTTGTGCCTCTACTAACGTCCGTTAGTTTCGTGCATATAGTAGTCGTGTCTCTTCTACTCTTCTCATGTATGGACTACGAGAAGAAAGGTCCGAATAAGATAATATAATATTGTGAATTCGTCACTGATCATATCATGCACAATCAAATGTGAAAAAGCAGAACTGCTGAATGAACATGCATTCATCTACAATCGTTTCTTTTCTGGAAAATTTTCACTACAAGTAAAAATACATACAGCCATTAGAGTTAGTTGATTGGTAAGTGTAATATGTTCAGATACCAGAATCATCAAACTTTAAGGTGAAATTTACTTGTAATGTAATTAAAGGTGGGGGTCCAAACAGCCACCTCAACCTACTGGAAATGGGAAGCTGTTCGTGTTGGAAGAACAATGAACAACCTTGTGATAGGAATTTGACTTCTCTTTTTATAATTTCCTGTTTTGACCAATATTTAAAAGAGTGAATCTTAAACTTTTCTGGTCATGGTGGATTCTTCCTATTGTATTCACCTCAGCCACAAATCAACAGACTCAATTCATGTTGTCACTATACAGCTTGCGATGGCCATCAGGATCAAGCTTGCTGAAAGCTGTTGCAGAATAGTTAACAGCATCTGCATATTCGAGGTATGGTTCACTTGATCTGGATGAGAATATTCCTATATCAAACATAGCATCAACAAAGACATTGTAACTTAAACTCAATTCTTTGCACTGTTCCTTTCACAAGATATCTCAGCTACATTTGTGACTGATAAAAAGAAAACACACCTTGAGCGTTTACAGAAACATAGAAGGAATCATCTTTGCCATTGTAACAGTAAAATCCACAAGCAAAACCAATTCTGGGACTGTTCGAGGCAGATTTTTTTCTGTTCAGAATTTGGTTTTTGATTGAATAAAACGATTTAAGTTGAAGGGTACTTTTTGCTACGGGGTAATGGGGAATTTATGATGCAAGAGAAAAGATGACTAAAAGCTGCAGAACACTATTAAATAGACTTGTTACAGCCATGAGAACTACTTGCCTTAACTTACAGAAGTAAAAAAACTATGTACATTTGTTATCATCCATGTAAATGTCCTGGTGATTGTCATGACAATGCCATGTAAGAAATGTTTTTTTCCTACTAGTCTGTTTACAGCTGTTTGTCTTTGAGAGTGGACTTTCTTGAATTTCTGCACAAGCAGATTCCAAATAATTGAGATCCGGTGATGGCGAGCACAAGTATAAAAGGATATTAGGTCATATCGATAATGGTTCAACTGCCCACCAAGTTCATATAAGATCAGTCACTCACTGCATCCTGTCTGGTAGATGAGAAAAGTCAGCAGAAAAATCTGTCACAGAATTTAACATATTAAAATCCTGTATCCATCAAAGATCGTAATGGTATAAGACAAGGTAGGACCATAACAATCAAGTATTCAACTATTTAAGTTTTCTTTCTGGATTAGTGAAAGATTAGATATTATAAATCAACTCACTAGAGACATAAATAAACATGCTTTTTATGTCTGCAGATTATCATTGCTAAACATAATATCACTCACTAGTTATAATCCCACGCCAGATAAGCTCAACTACAACCAACCAAGCATGTAATGCTGGTGTAGTCCAAACTCTAATCATTTTCTTGGTAAATGGCCTACTTGTGGAAGCACTTTGAGTGCCTTATGTTGTGCTCATGACCCACCACTTCTCACCACCATTACCCAAAAAAAAAAACTCTCAATTACAAAGAAGATTCTGCTTTCTGCTATGCCTTTCTGAGAAACAGTGTTTCAATGGACATATTATGATTGCATCCACAAAAAATATTTCTTTTCACTAAGGCAACAGTTAGTTCTAAGGTTTCTCTTCACCCTCCACTAAAATTTTGCAGATAAAGACTTTGATTACCATTCAAACCCAAACCCAAAGCACAAGCTTTTAATCGACAGCAGCGTGCTTACGCTGTTCTGTAGAGAAAAAGTTTGCTTCTTCGATGTAATTATAGAGAAGACCATTGTTTTTTAATCTGCCAAAATTAGCGGCTCCTGTTAGTCATGATCTTCTAGCCTTTCAAAAGAATCTTTACAAAAGACTTCTGGAATTAAAAAATGTTAGATGCCTTGTTCTTACAACTTTTGGAAGAACAGAAATATTGGTCCAAAGCTTTTATTGACCCACTGAGTTTGAAAGATGCTTCCTTTTTCATCACATGTAACTAAAAACAAGAAACAGAACCCGCTGACCTAATATTCAGTATGAGATGTAACAGTTGTACAGATATAGCAGTTCCTTGGATTCCATTCAAAGTAAAGCCAACATAATGATCTTTCACACAAAATGTATAACAATATGGCAAATCAAAGAACACTCTTCTCTTTCCGCTGTGTAGTTCTGCACTTGTCATCTTATTGTTATTTCCTGGAGATTACATGTTTGGAAACTAAATATTACTGAAACTTAATAAAACACAGGATATTACTGTAACTTGTTATATTTTTATACCATCCAAAATTTCAATGAAAGAATTGTGTAAATATTACCAACAGATAGAACACATATCATCATGGTAAGCTACAAGAAAGCTTGATGTTACCATTTACAAAACAGGAACCGAGATGGACACAGGTACCGACACATCGCCAACAAAACTTGAATCCCTATTTGCAGTAGAATTGCCGGCTAATGCATATCCTGCACCTAGTCCACCCAAATGCATGGAGTAATTCTCACGTCTTTGGAACACTCTAGCAAGTGAAGCCGCCTTTCTTCTTGCCCGCTTTGTGCCTGTGAACAACAGCGTCTGAAGCAAACTGGCCAATGCAGGTGCTTTCAGCACCCTCTCCGTTGCTGCTGCCCCGCCGCTGCGGCACAACTCAAGCAATGCTGCGACGGCGTTTTCTTTTCCTCTTGGCGTCCCGCAACGCATCATTCCGATCAACCCCACGACAGCATTTTCCTCACTCCCAACTGCTTCAGCGCCAGCTGGTTGCCTTACTACCAAAGCCAAAGCACCAGCCGCTTCTTCTGCAACGCCTTGGTTTTCCAAAGCGCCCACTAGCGCTGTCACAGCCCCTGCCTCGATCATTCTCCCACAGTTTTCTGTATGAGTTGACAGGTTAAACAATGCTGTTACCGCATCCTTCTTCCCCCGGGCTGTACCCACTCTCAAAAGCCATGCCAAGGCTTCAACTGCCCCTCCTTCATCTGCTATTCTCTTCTTGTAATCATGCACGGCCGAAAGGCTGAATAAAGTTGCAGCTGCATTTTCCCTCGCCTCTGTTGTTAGCCCCCACCTCAATACTTCAACAATCGATCTCAAACACTGTTCTTCCTCCATAATTCGACTCTTGTTCTTATCATAAATTGAAAGATTGAGCATTGCTGTCACCGAATTCTCTTGCGCAACAGGGTTTGAAGACAATAGCAGCATGCGAAGATGGGGAATTGCCCCGGCTTCTGCAAGAAAAGCTCTATTTTCTTTTCCTGTTTTTGCCAGCATACGGATCTCTCGAGCAGCGACAGTCTTTGCTCCTTGGGATCCATTTGCCAGCTGTTCAATGAGCAGTCTGGACGTGGCTTGGTTGGCCAAAATTGCAGCTTTACTAGGCAAAGCTGCAGCAAAAGCATCAGCAGATGAGTCTATGTTTTCCGGAGGATCATATGAAATTTCATTGGCATTACACCATTGCACGATCAAATTCCTCAGAGCTCGATTAGGAACAAGGCGAGTACTCGTGAGCATCTGGCCTGTTTTGGGGCAAGTACAGTGTCCTTCCGCCAACCACCTAGCTACTGAACTCCGATCATATGTCTGCCCAGTTGAAATTATCACTGGATCATGCATCAAATCCAGTGATATCGGGCAGTAAAAGTCCTTTGGTATCGTTATAAAAGTCTCGGCAATCTCTTGACTAATTAAACCTTTTTTCTGCTTCTTCTGACTCCCTAACTGCACTTCCACTTCATTCTCCTCAAATCCAAAAAGCAAAAATCTGCAATACCGAATAACTGCGACAAATCCATTAAGCACACAAGCTGCAGGCTCAACATCACCTTCATGATTCACAATCTGCTCCTCCAAAAACTCAATCTCATCTCTGCAACTCTTGGCATCTATTATCCCCAACCTATCAATGAAAAACGATCCCAACTCCTCGGAATCAGGAATTCTTCCATTCTCAAACTCATCAAGAAACGAAAACAACTTAACCCTCAAAGCCTCATCATTCTTATCAATATACAACCTAACCTTCCTTGCCTGTTTTTGCATAAGCTCAACTTGTTCCTTAACATCTTCACTCAATTCAACATCATTCAATGGAAAAACATCTAAAAGGGTGGAAATTTCTTGATGCAAATCATGAAAATGCCCTGAAATGGAATGATTTTGAAGCAATAACCACAACTTACTTGATTTGTAGCAATAATCAAGCAAAATTTTCGAACGATACATTAGTAAATACAACTCCTTGAAGCAAACTAAAGCAGTTGAAGACAACATAAGCCCACTTCCGGAATCTCTCAAATATTCCAATAAAACCAAGAAAAATTCAATCTTTCTTATCAAAGACCTTGAATTTTTTCTCTGAAAATGAAGGGTTTCTGAAGAGAAACGTGAAACAAGCTCTGAAGATAAGGTTGCTAGTGTCCGTACAAGTGCCACGTCAGATAAGTCCACTGGAGCCAAGAATGCCTCCAAAGACGGTGATCTCCGCCGCCGGAGAGAGGAAAATATCGCCGCCGTTGCCATTAATTAAAGATAACAATAAATTTAGATCTTAAAAAATAAAGATTTTGTTGAAGCACAAATCTTTATACTTTCTTGGAAATAATAAAGAGTTGTAAAGATATCTGCTTTCACAAAATCTCTCCTCGAAAACAAGAAAGAATTGAGAAAAAAGTATTAACAGAGAAAGAAAAGATAATATTTTGAAGAAGGGTTTGTACTTTGATGTAATACTTGCAGGGTCTGAGAAAGATTGAATCTTTATAGTAGGGGAATGGGAAAGGTTGAATTTTTAAAAGAGAAAATGAAGAAATCCGCGTTTATGACAAAAGGAGGAAGAAGAAGAAGAAGAACAAGGAGAAAAAGAGTGAATTTTCCAAGTAGGCGAAGGAAAGAGGAAATTGGATGCAATTTAGTAGGTGAAAATGACTTTCGTAAGTCTCTAATGTGTACGTGTTGTGTGTAATGTAAATGTATGGACTTTTGTACACAAATATACGTAGTAGTTTTATGTATTTGTAGTAGTAGTAGAGATATTATGATTTTTAAAATCATGGTTTAATTTATTATAAAATATTAAAAAAAATTGGAAGAGATTTAAATTTTATAATAAAAAATGTATTAGTCTGGATTATGGTTTACAAATTACAACTATATAAATGCATAGAAATTAATTAAGTGAAACTAGAAGAATAATGTCTAATTCTTATGTTTGGTATGATTCTTAAAAATAATAAAATTTATAAATAAAAATGTAACACACACCAAAAATAGTCAACTAGATTCGAATATAAAATTTTAAAAATTTTATTTTAACTTATTTATAAATTGTCATAAAAATTATTTGATTTGATTTGAATTTATTTACAAATAAAATTAAATAATATAGATTTGATATCAAATATAATTTGAGTGAATTTAGGAGATGAAATGCCTGGCGGTGTACGGAGGTGGTTGGCAATGGTTAGAATGTAACTTAAGGAAGTAGCTTGATTCGGTGTTATCAAAATCGATCGAATCGACAAATTAAATTGGTGAATTAATGAATTGATTATTAGTTCGATCTGATTTTATTGTGTCATAATTAAACTAGTGAACTATTATTTTGAATATTAAAAAAGTTTAATTTGTCAATTTAAATAATTTTTTATAATTTATATTTATATATGTCATGTTTAAATTGGATTTGGTTTTCCGTAAGCAAAGGGTGACCCTTTTTTGTTTAACTAAAAATGTATAGATTACGTAAAATTAAAAATATTTTATTGAATAAATTAAAGGCTCAGATTTATTTTCACTAAATCGAATGACCGAGACTCGCTGCCTCAATGAGTCCCTAAGGGTACGAGTAGTGTTAATTGTTAAAGCAATTGATTTGGTTGACTAAACAAAAGAAAAAGAGTGGTGGGTCCACGCGACTTTTGGGCGCGTGGTTCGTAGAATAATTGGATTGGATGGAATGGCCCTCACACATACCCAAAATTTCCACTTTGACTAAAAATGTCCAGACCACAAGTTGACTTCGTTAAAGTAACTTCAAAACTTTAAACCTTCAACACTTTTAAATTTATTAATTTTGTATCTTCCTATTTCTTAATTTATGTTAATTATGTATTATTTATTTGAAAATATTTCAAATTAATGATGAAATATTTCTTCTTCTCAAGATTTAGAAAAGGGGAGGGATAATTTATTTTTATTGATAAATTAGATAAATCAGTCAACATTAGAAACCATCATTTTTTTAATTTCTTTTTTTTTATCTTTTAATAATGTGCCATAATATATAATTATATATGTCATATATTTTTTTACA
>CANYCX011289908.1:0-14551 GCA_948193385.1 Breynia disticha f. nivosa
TATATATATATAGATGAATAATGGTATGGAACATGACTAAAATTGATAGATGAAATAAGTAAAATGTTGAAATTGAACTGGTAGAATTTTAGTGATCAACACATCAAGCGTGCAATTGAACATAGTGGGCGTGTTGCTAGAAAAAGGAGGGGCATGATGTTGTGTGTCATACGGTGGGTGTGTTACTGGAAAATTAATCAGAATGGTGAACGTGGTGATTTCCACAGTGGTCATGTGGCCAACACGGGCTGTGTTGCATTGTCAAAATCGTATAAAAATGAAAGACTATGAGTAGTTAATGGAATGTTACCCAGAGAAAAACAAAATAGAAAGAGAGTAATAGGGTTGCGAGAGACGAGAGAAAAGAGTGAGAGAAGAAAAAAGGAGATTTTCTAAAACTTTAGATCTTCATAACTAAACCTTTATCAATCTTCAATTACTACAATAGGAGGAAGTAAGGAATCAAGTAAAGAGAGATAAAAACTATTGAAGTACGTAAGTTTAAAGTTAATCTAAAAGTTATGGATATTTAGTAGGAATTTTAAATATAGAGATAAAAGAAATAGAATTGGAGCCTAAGAAACTTCAAGTACCTCAGCTAAAGTGAGGAATCAAACTCACTTATTACGATTATATCATTATTTATGTATATATGAGTTATTGAGATATAAATGAATGAATGTGATTATCATGTGGTTGAGATTGTTTGATTGGAATGGTATAGAAGAGAAGAGGTATGATTATATGGTTAGAAAATATACATGTTTTATATGTTTGAGTGATTGTTTTTAAATAAATGTATATGTTTAACATATTTAATCAATATAAATTGTTTTGGTTATTGGATGGTTGTTGGAGTTAAAGATATGAGCAGAGGTGATTATGCATTGATCAATTAGAGATTACCAGATATACGAAAAATACATTAAAAACTTGAAGATGAGCGGATATAAGATGTGAGGATAAATGTTTGATATATTATTCAGTTGAGGTAATGATCTAAGTTAATATGTTATATCTTTATAAATGAGATATTGTGAAAATATATACACACACACACACACATTATGTGTGTGACTTATTGATACTATGCAATGAAATGATGATGTTGACTTATGGTTTATCTGTTTGAAATGTTAGATGTTGTTGAAATTAGTTAATTGAGAAAATCATAAGTACTTTTTAGATTTGGATGAATTTATGTTGATTTCAAGGTGATATATGGTTGCAACTTGTCCAACACAGGTTGTTTTCAATTAGCACATACACCGTGTTGCACATAAAAGAGAGGACGTGCTAGTCTAACATGGGGTCGTACCCATGAGATGTTTTACACTAACACAGGATGTGTTTAAGGTTGTATTATGACCATGTTAATAATAAAAAGGAGTAGAGATGATATACAAATGGTAAATGAATATAAGTACCTGGAATATGCTAATGAGTCAAAAAAATTTAAGTTAGTACTTTTATTAAATAATTAATTATATGTGACATTTTATTGGTTAAATAAAAATGTTAAACATAGGTTTATATAATATGATCATGTAGGGTGTTATATAATTCATTAAAAGGTCGGTGATATTTTCTTTCTCTCACCCCTCAAGTAAGGTAATCCCTTCATTTCTCTTATATTTTCTTACATGGGCCACTATAGAACTGATCATACTCATACTTGTCACCCTACTATGGGAAATTTAGGTGTATGTCAAAAGTACACAGTTACCTATCTTGATTTTCATAATGATTTTAGGTCTAAAAACATTGATTTAAGACCTGCAATGAGGACGACTTATTACTTAGTACTATGCAATGTTCTCATATGTGGATCAGATCCAAATACAATGTCCTAGACATGTATCCATGATCTCTGATAAACATAAGATGTACTTATGTTCCATAAGATCAAACCCACTAAAATAGAAATAACATGTTGTTCTTAACTCACTCGCCATTCCCACAGAAATAGCATGTTTTAAATGAAATCGTTCATGCATTGAGGTCCAACAAACATATACCATATTTTATTAAGATAAAAAGACATATTGAAATGTCATTTGGACCAGAGCTTACACTAACAATATCCCACTAAAGCTCTAAAGGGACTTATTAAGGACCTCATAAGTCCCTCTCATAGGCGTAGTAACAATTGCCTTGTCAATGGACCTGCAACATTATTTTTCTTTTATAATCTTGCTAATGTTGACATCCCTACACTGGATGATATCTTGTAAAATGTTGTATTTCTTGAGTATATTTTCATATTTAGGGTAAGATCGAGACTCCTTTACCTATGTGATGGCCTTGCTATTGTCACAAAATATTTCTTGACTGCCATACACCAATAAGTGATACTTAGTCCTTCATAGCTACTTTAGGATCCCTTTAGGCTCAGCGCATGTGCGACATCTAGCCTAATACACAACATATCATATATGATAGACTCTATAACAGATGTGTACTAGAACACCTAAAAAAGGTTGATTTCCTGTAAAGCCCTAAAATTTTACCTACTTTTCACATTTTTACATACATTTTATATCGCATGAATTAAATCATAATGTGTGCATTTGCATGATTTTGTAATATAATAGAAGACTATAAGACTGTAGTATAAAAATACCATGATTTGGAGGAAAAATTAATAGTAGTGAGTTATGGTTTTTGTGAAAGTAGTTTTGGCTAAGTTATAAGTAATTAAATAAGGAATATATATTATATTAGAATTTTTATAGACGATGTGCCACTTGTCCCTATTATCCTATAAAGGCCCTCCAACACTAACTCTCCATTATTATTAACAAAACAAAAGAAATAAAGATAGAAAGAAAAATAGAGAAACGAGAGAACAAATGGGAAACTTAGTTTCCAATCATCCAATTTCATTAAATTGAAGTGATTATAAGGTGGATTATTTCCTAGAAACTCATTCTTGGAGAAAGAAATTATGAGATGGATTAGAGAGCCCACTCGTAAGAGTTAAATGAACCTAGTTGTATAGTAAATGTACAACTAGTATACTTATGTGAACCCACAAAACTCTGTTGATTTTTTAATAAATAAACAAATAGACAAGAATTTTTTTTTTATTTTAGTAAAACAAATAAATCCTGCACAAGGGAAAACTATGAAAACCCTAAAATCAATGTGCATTCAACACTTGATGAATTTTGTTTCAAAACAAAATGATAATGCAGAAAATGTGCCAATGATTTTACAAAATTTTGGATGTAAACTACACTATGTCAAGTATGCATAGTTTTACAAATCGTGGTACAAAATGTCTAGAGCCACCAACCTACTCATCAAATACCGCACTCCAAAATTTGTCGAAAATTTACTACCAATAGATACATGTTAATGCTCTGTATACGTAACAATTAAACCAACTGGCATGAGTATAAAACTTAGTAAGTACACTTACAATGCACTTACTTAGTTATGTAGTGTATAAGTACTCGTTCTTTTTAGAATCTTAGGTGTGTTATGGAATAGAATCATCCTTTGTTTGCACCAGTTTTAATTTCATTCTTAATGTTCATAAATTTTCCAGGTAACTCGTGGCATGTTGGTCAACACGACCACCGTGTTCCATCACAGAAGGAATAATTCTCAGGCATGAGCCTGTGTGGATTAGCACGAGGTCATGTTGAGGTTCTAGAACTTATAGTAGCTTGGCACGATCCTGTGCCTGTTAGCACGATGGCCGTCTTGGGCCTCTAGAAGATCTAATAGCCTAACATGACATTGTGTTAGTTGTCATGTTAGTCATGCTGGGCTTTTAAAACTACATATATCAACACACTTCAACCATATCTTCAAGTACTCAGTTCATAAGTCACAAATATATAGCAAAACAGATCCTAAACAACTTGTAGATCCAAATTTTAGCATTTCTCAACTCATTCATTATCATCAATTCATAACACCTAGGTTTCAATTCATGGTTTCCATTCCACACAAGCTCATAGCATAGCAAACCATAATCATAAAATCCATTATCCTCATTCCATGCAAACAAATAATGCCAAATGCGTGAATGCCACAATGCTACATAGAATGCTCATGCGTACACACACAATGCACACTCTTAGCCAATTCTCTTTTCTTTTCATCTTGAGAGCTCTCGCTCTCATTTTGGCTTATCCCTTTTCTTTTTGTTTTGAGAGCTCTCACTCTCTTTTTGGGCTTATCCCCCTTTTTTCGTTTTGAGAGCTCTCACTATCTTTTTGGGCTTATCACCTTTTTTTTCATTTGAGAGCTCTCGCTCTCTTTTTCTTTCCTTTCTTTTTCTTTCATCACCATTATTACCTAATGATCGTGTTATAGAATGATGTAACATGAATCAATCCAATCAAAACTTCATATGACAATCTCAAGTATCATATCCATTTGCAATTCAATATCCATTCAAACACAAATTTTATTCCATGTGTCACATAACCACACTCCACGCAATTCATTCCAAATTCAATATAGTCACGAAACTCATACAATTCATTCAAGCTCTAATACACCATAACACAACAAATCACATTTCAATTCGTATTTTCTTAATTACAATCATCATGCATTTAACCAAATATTTTACCATACAAATACAAAACATACCAAGGTAAATGTGGTTTAGTGCGTTTAGCTCAAATCCGTATGTCGCGTGCTCGACACTCAACTTCGATTCTGGCCCCAGTTTTTGTCTCCCACACAATTTTATTTTGATTCAATTAAGCCAATTTCTAACCATATCTACTACTCAAATAATCAAAACCCTCAAATTCTCCCCAATTTCCTAGTTCACCACAAACCCATATAAAACCCTCTTCTTAGTCATACTTTCCTCTCTTTTCCCATTAAACCCACAATTTCTACCACCTTCACCCACCATTACATACCTACAATCTCCCATATGCTAATTCATTTCCATCCTAACCATTATTCACAATCCATTTCCAATTTTCCATGTCAAATTGCCACATGCAAAACCCTAGATCATAGATTTACATACTAAAAGTGGTCTAGAACGTTACCTTAGCTCATTAAGCCTCCAATCCTTTTCACTAAAACTCACGTGGGTTCAGCTACTTATGGTTTGGGTCATGTTTTGTGGAGGAGGAAAAACACCCAAGACTAAAAAATAAGTCTCCCAGTCTGTTTCACGCGCTTAAGTTGTTCTCTATGGCACGCACCTCAGCACGACCATGACAAGCATCGTGTGACACATTTTCCACGCACGATGTAGCCATAACTCATGCCTCGTATCGTGCTACATAATTTAATTCCAATGCTTTTAGCATGGCCCGTGCTGAACCCGTGCGCAGACAATGCTGGCCTTTTTCTACTTCATTTCCTCACATTCTAATTCGATGTTATTTATTCTATTTTTAATTATATTTTCACTTAATTTTCACTATTTTTCCTGGGAATTATAACTTACTTGGTTAGACTTAGTATTTTATAATTTAATTATATTTGGTTAATTTTTTATGATTGATAACGAATGATATTTTCTTGTCATTGATAATTATTAAGATTGATTGATATGGCATATGAGGAGCATACCTAAAGCAACAAATAAGTTATAGCTAAAGTGTTAATTTCTTTGAATGGAATGATTTTGATCGAGTTTTGATATGTCCACATATTATAAAGGGTTCATAAGGGATCAAGTTTATGATTTTTGGTTCCAAAAGGAAAAATTATGTGATAAATGGTTCCAAAGAGAATATGTACATATATAATTAGGTTCCAATAGGAAAAATTATATTTTTAAAACCAAGGAATGATATTGAATACATATTGATGATTTTGTTAGTATAAATAATGTATATGTGTACATTGAAATGTTGAGAATGAATGTATTATGTTAAGGATTGGCTTACCCATAAATTGTTTTTGTACATATATTTCATGCCATTTTTAAGTGTTGATTTGGTAGAATGAATCTGGTAAGTGTGAAATGAAAATTCTAAATTGAAAGTATGAAATGGTATTTGAATTTAAGAATGAGTTAGAAACTCTAAAATATTAATGAAAGATGAAATGAAAGATTGTGTGATTGCTCGAATAATGTGTACATTGTACTAGCTATAAATAATTTAGTATCCTAGTTTTATACTTACTGAATTGTGAGCTCATACTTTTTATTTCCTGCTCTATTGCAGATAGTAGCATTTGGCATTCTTCTTTTTTATCCTGAAGCATGCATACACTAGGTTGTGCCAGTACAAAGTTTCCTCCCAATTTCATTGATCATATGTATACATGTGGGTAGAGGTGACACCAGATTTTAATGATAGTGTTTTGTAAAGAATTAAAACTTAATGTAGAATGGATCTTTATGCATATACGTTAAACAAATTCTCATATATTTTATAATCGTAAGTTAGTTTTAAGATATTTGGTAATGAAATTATTGTTATTTTGTGATCAACAATATATAAACAATTATATAAGGCGTCATATTACCTTTTCTTAATTCAATCATCTAAACCTTTGTAGTACTTTGTCTATGTATTCTTCCTAACATTGTCCAAAGAGCCTATGAGATCTATCTCTATAGATTCAGATGCCAAGTATCATCCTGGCTCACCTAAGTTTTCATTGAGAAGCACTCTCTCAGCCTTTGCTTAACTTTAGGCAATGTTGCGATGTCATTCCCAGTGAGGAGGATGTTGTCAATAAATTGTGCTAAAAATATTACTATACTTCCACTTTCTTTCTTGTACACAGAAGGCTCATCTTCATTTTTTATAAATCCAAATCCTTTGAGTGCTTCATTAAAACAAAGATTCTAGCTCCAAGATGTTTACTTCAAACCATAAATGGATGTTTAAAGCTTGTAATATTATTAGGTTTCTTAGGATTAACAAAACCCTCTGGTTGTGTCATGTATACATCTGTGAGGAGCTTTCCATTCAAAAAAGTAGTTTTAACATCCATTTGCCTTATTTCATAATCATGATATACACTTATGGCATGTAGAATCCTAATTGACTTGAGCATGACTATAAGAGAAAAGGTTTTGTCATAGTCCATACCATGAATCTGCCTAAATCCATTAGGCACAAGCCTACCTTTGAAGGTGTTGCTAGTTTTGATCTTGAACATCCATTTGTAATCTTTAATTTTAACACCTTTTAATGGATCAACCAAGGTCCAGACCTAGTTATTGGTCATTAATTGCATCTCATATTGCATGGATTCACACCATCTCTTTAATTTTGGACTCTTAATAGCATGTTGGTGGGTAGTTGGATCGTATTAATCCACTAAATCAACATTGTCACTTTCAGTTACTAGAAATTTGTATTTCTCAATGACTCGATGGAACCTACCAGACCTTCTAGGTTCTTGTGTAATAGGTTCTTATTCCATAAATGGTGTGAACTAGTTCCTATGTCCATGTCTTCCATAATAAGAGTTTGCAGTTGGACTTCTTTAAATTTTATCTCTTTCCCACTATTCTTCTTTAGAAGGAACCTTTCCTCTAAGAAGACAGCCTTTTGAGCAACAAATACTTTATTCTCAGCTTGTGAGCAGAAGTAGTATGCCTTTGTTGTTACCCCACAAATAAGTGGATTATAGATTTAGACTATATCTTGTCCGATGTTAATTTATTATGATGCAAATTGCATCCCCGAATCATTAGAAAAGACATATTGGGGTTTTGCCCATTTTTATACCCCATATTGTATCTTTTCAACCGCTTTGGTTAGATTAGAGTGTGGTTTAATAGAAACATTATAGTTTTCAGAGAATATTCCCAAAAGAAGATTGGAAGAGTATTTTGACTCATCAATGAACAAATTGTGTCCAACATGATTCAGTTCCTCTTTTAAGGCACACCATTCTAATAATGTGTTCCTAGAGGAGAATATTACTAGACAATCCCAAACTCCTTAAAATGATGATGAAATCATGGCTCGTATGTTTGCAACCTTAATCTAATTGAATGGCTTTAATAGTCTTTACATGCTGGTTCGTTCTTTATTATAAAATTCTTTGAATTTTTAAAACGTTTCGAGTTTACTCTTTATTAAATACATGTAACCATATCTATTGAATTTATTTGTCAATGTTACGAAGTAACTATAACCACCTCTAGCTAGTGTGCTTAATAGTCCACATACATCTATGTGTATAAGACATAATAAGTCACTTACCCTTTCACTTGACATAGTAAAGGGACTCTTGGTCATCTTTCCTTGAAAATATGACTCGCATGTGTCATAATACATTATATCAAATGAACCAAGTATGCCATATTTATTGAATTTTAAAACACGCTTATCATTAGCATGTCCTAGATGACAATGCCAAAGTTAAGTGGGTTTTAACTTGCTAGTTTTTAACCCTTTTGGTATCTATGTTATATATGGATTCATTCTTAGTTATATCATGGATATAAAGGCCAATATGTAACATGGTAGAACGGTAAACAATGCAATGACAATGAAATTGAATAACACCATTAGAAGTAGTACACATATATCCATAGAAATCCAAAAACAAAACTTAAATATTGTTTTGGCATATAGTTGACACAAAATAATAATTCTTAAGATTCGACTCTATTTACCAATTTGAGATCCATTTTATTCTTCTCAAGTAACCACCTATTTCTTAGCCCTTGCACATTTGAACAAATGTGAGAACCATAATCAATATTTAATACCCAGTGGTAAAAATAAAAAGGTTCACTTCAATAATAGAAGTACCTGATCTGGAAGCTTAGTTCCACTTTGCTTTTATTCTTCCTTGAATAGAGGGCAGTTCTTCTTTTAATTTTGGGCTAAGTTTTGGGCTCACTCCCAGTAGGATTTTGTAAAGCCTTGTGTTTTACCTTCCCTTTCCCTTTTCCATTCCCCTTCTTAATGTCCATTGATTTGAGAATACAATATGAGTCTTTCAAATTTAATCCTCTGTACTATTAAACATCCCATGAAGCTTTATGACTAACTTTTTCATTCTATAAATATGATAATTCATAATGAATTGGTCATATGCACCTAGAAATGAGCCCAAGATAAGATTGGCTACAAATACTTTAAGGACCTACACTTGAGACTTCACAAGGGTATTAAGACAACCTTTCATCTTAAGCATATACACACTCACTAGAGCCCCTAGAGTCATTCTATAAGATTTTAGAGCCTTGGTTATCATGAACCTTTTATGACGATCTCTCTCTAGGAACATCTCTTTATTTTGAACATTATCTCATATGCCTCTCTGTCCATAAATTATTTTTGCATATCAGTCATGGAACTATTTTGGCAAGTTGTCATATATGAATTTGTGTAATAGCATATAAGTGCAAGAATGTTGTTTAATATGTTTGATTAATTGTGGTTTAAGTGTGTTAACTAACTTTTTGGATGTAAAGATTTGGTTAGTATAGGTGTACAAAATCAATATGTTGTTGATTATTTTTAAATGCACCTTATGACACTTGTATATTTTATCGTGTCGGCATGGATTGCATTCGTAATCATAAAATCATCATTCAGTTTCCTTAGAGGTGACAATGGACATGAAGGTTACATTATAGGTTTAATGGACACGGATGTCTTATAGAGATATTACTGGACATGGAGGTCAAGTAGAAGTGCCAATGGAAATATAGGAATGATGTGCACAAATGGATGCAAGCATGATTATTGAACACCAATGTTATATTTATTGAGTGCCAATGGGTGGTTGGATATGGAGCACCAATGGCAGTATGATTTGGTAATGATACCAATGGGTACATTTGAAAAATGAAGCACCAAAGAGAGTGGCATTCATCATATCATGTCATCACTGATTATGAATCATATGGAAACATGCAGAATATGGAATGACTATGGATGAATGCACTTAAAATGACTTGAGCACTTACTTGCACAAAGTGAATGTGGATCATATGGATTTATGAGTGTATAATTGTGTTGAGTTCTATAAGACTTGTGTTTTAGATGCATTGAGTGTAATGTAGATTATGATAAAAACAAAATAAAGAGAGTGTAGCATGTATTAAGATATGATTGGATCATATTATTAATTGTGTGTAATTTATATTATGGTGCAATAAGTGTATTAATGTGTATGATTAGAAAGAAAGGAATTGAAGTGAAACAATTGCAGTAAAGACTTGATGTTGTCTTAATTTAGTGAAAAATATGTGTTAAGTGCTACTGAAACTCAACAACATACATTGCTAGTGGAGTAACGTACGTAAGGAGGTTAAAACCCCCCACTAACATGTGTTATTTGTAATGTCATGATTATTGTGCATGTGTGTACATGATAATATATGCTATCATCATGATAAACTTACATTAATCTGGGTTTCTTAATTATGAGTGTTATTTGTAATGTCATGATTACTCTGTATGTGTGTGCATATTATCATCATGATCAATATACATTAATATGGGTTTCTCGATAATGTAGATTATCACCATTATCAACATGCGGTATTTGGTTCTGCCTAATGTGTGTTAAGTATGTGTTTAATGTGCCTTAAATGTATGTTTTATGGGTTGATAACGTTCGTTACTTCCTCATAACTTACGTTGCCAACACTGAGCTAAAAACTTAAGGAAAAATCACTTATGAAATAGAAAGGTACAATAGTAAGTTGGTTGATATAATGACTTAGAAGGCATAGGCTAGTCTGACCAATTGATAGAAACATATAATATAAATAATGCGATTCTCCATAATGTACCTAGTAAAAATAATGAAAAGAATATAATTAACCTATTATGTGCTAATTAATAAACAAGTCTATTAAGCTTTATATTATCAGGTAAGTGTTATGAGACTATACTTTTATTGAGTCTTAGTACTCGTTGTTTGTGGTTTCTATTATTTTGTTAATATGCAGAGCCTCAAAATAGGATGTAATGCCTAAAATTTAATTTTTATTTATTTTCAGTTAACTAAAACTTGTACAAAATCTTCACGTTTTAAAAGCAATTGTCAAGCTATTATATCATTTTAGCATGCAACTAGTACAATAATAAAAGTAATATGATTAAAAAGCAAAAGCTTAATTCTAAATGAAAAGGTTACATAGAGTTCATAAAACAAATTCATCATTTTAAACATGAATTTCTCAAAACCCAAAATGATTGCAAAAATGATCTCCAACTCTACACCACTGACCTCACATGTAAAAATCCTCTTGATCCTACATATATGAAATAAAAATAAAAATAAAACAAGATTATTACAACTCAGGTGAATATATATTCCCTCATGCCACTATTTCAACCTATAGCCCATTGCAATCTTTCATTCATGTACACATGATTTAGGTCATCTTTCCTACCCTCTTGCTAAGTGTTTTAGAAATGATCAATTCTCGTTCTAAGTCTTTACTAGTACCTTTTTTTTTCAATTCCATTTAGTTTCATTCAATCAATCATATAATGTAATACACATTCTCTTTAGGTTTTAGACTCAAAATACCTCGTAAAAATGACTTTCATAGTGCGCACAGTTTAGTGCACTGTCTAGGCAAAGCATACATTAGACTGTTTTCTTTGGCACAACTTATTCTGGATAGAATGCTGCAAACGGTTTGGTGCACAGTTTCTGCAGTTCATGTCCAACACATTTGCATTCAATTTTCATTCTTGGAATCCAAGTTCCATCCAAAAATGTTGCACGAGTAGATGAACGGTTTGACTAGCCTATGCACGCTATGTAAACACTTGATACTGATCCAACAACTCGTAAAACTCAATCACACATTAATCCCACACCTTTTAAAAATCATTTTATTCAAAATCCACACATTCAAAGATCCATTTTTCATCCCATTTGACAATTCATCGGTTCACATCATTAATAACACATCCAACCCAACTAACATTTCATTTGCACTTTTTTTTGCTAAAATGGTTTGAAGGGGAAGCTCTTCCCTAGGAAACCGGACAGGGCGCCAGTGCCACAGGCTGGGGATCCATCCCGCAGAGGACCAGACTATCGCGTGGTTAACCTCCTGACAAATGCGCCATCCTACAGCCACTCACAGGTATGGCCTATAGCACCGTTCGTGACCCATGAGCGGTAGGGGATCTCCCTACGGAGGGATGTCCACCAAGGCAGAATAGGGGATTTTACTCCCACCAGCAAAGTGTCGTTGGGCAGGTTCGAACCCTTGTGGTGAGACAAGGGTGGTTCCTGGGATCCTCAACTTTGCCAGTTGAGCCAAGCCACCTTGGCTAACATTTCATTTGTACTTTGAGCATTCATATTCTCATATCATTCAATACATTAGCCATGAAAGTTTCCAATCATTTTAAGCAAAACACATATCATGTTATTCACTCGTTTCAATTTCACATGTTCATAAATGCATTCATTACGATTTATATCCTCTCATTTTCCTCATGGAAACTTGACCATCATATCTTTCCAACAATCTTAACAAAGTAAATGATGCATTATGATGCATGTTTTTTTCTCTCGAGGCCTTAGATGTCCAATATCTTTTCTTTGTGCCCTTTGACGCCCATATATAATTCACATCTCTTGATGCCCACTTCCCAGTGTGCCTCTTGTCAACTCTAATACCCTCTTTGCCCTTTGGCACCTCTATATGATCCTTTGTGACCCTTGACACCTCTACATGACCTTCATGCCCCTTGGCACCTCTAATGCAACCTTCGTGCCCCTTAGCACCTCTAATGAAAAGATGGACATGATGTTATGAACATGAATGCAATCCAAGTAATGCAATGCATTACCAACATGTTATTAATGCATTTCTAACAACCAACAATTCAATACCATTCCATTTAATTCACATCATTCATGTCTTTCCTCAAAAACATTCCAAAGATCATACATACCATATAACTAATCCATAACACTGCATTAAATGATAGGCTTAAGACATACACATAATTAACATTATCATCATCACTCATCATGTCGTTTCACTTTTATTTCACACTTATAAACCTTTATTTCAAATAAATAATTAGCAGCTCACCTATCCTCAACAGACCAATCAATCCAGAGCAACACATATTCAATCATGTCATCAATTCACTTAGAAAACACATTCAACACACACACATGCATAGGCGATTAATCCAAACATTTTAACCATACAATGAAAACCAATAGTAAGTTAGAGACAAATACACACTCACCTCTTAACTCTAAGCTAGGCGTGCCTCCTTGACAATTGCACTAACTCCTCCTAGTTTCTTAACTCCTCGTGACATTAGCATAGCTTTTGTCAAAAACCATTCAAAGAAGAAATCATTTCATTTGATCTTTTAGTATAGCATTCATTATTTTTGTTAACCTAGCCTTTTTTTTATTTATTGGGTAAAAAGCTATGCGGTATCTGAGTAATGTCCCTAATAATTTTCTGGTCCTCGAGTAATTAATATTCACTTTATCGGTCTCCGAGTAATTGAAAAACGACTGTCGTTAATCCTTCCGTTAAATTAAGCTAACGGAAAGGTTAAAATGTCATTCTTGCCTCTGCCATATGTGTATTAATGAAGGGCCGGTAAATTAAGCGAAAGGACTACATAGAGGACCGGTAAATTATTTACTTCTTAATCTGTTAGCTTAATTTAAGAGAAGGATTAACGGCAGTCGTTTTTCAATTATTCGGGGACCGATAAAGTGAATATTAATTACTCGATGACGAAAAATTATTAGGAGTATTACTCAGAGACCGCATAACTTTTTACCCTTGATTAGTTTGGCATTTCCGCTCATACAGTCTCTATTATGTTAGTCTTAACTGCACACATATTGTCAATAAACAACACCGATGGTTGAGGCATTATATTCTATTTTTGTGTTATATATATTTATGCAGAAGATTAATGGAATTCCTTAAATGTAGATCTCAATGTTTAAGCTGATATATATGAGACATATGTCTGTAAGACATTTGAAGGAAGAGATTACATTCTAAACTTCCTAGCTGGTCACTGTTATGAGAATAGTTAGTGAATTAAGACTAGCATACTCTTTCTGATTTAGTGAATTTATCTTATGGAATACAAAGACATTCGGTATCAAAAAAAGCATGGATACACATCTATAAGATGGGTATTTGAATTAAATTTTGTATAGTGAGAACACTACATGGTTTAAAGTCATAAGTAATTCTCATATGCATCGGAGTTCTTAGACGTGAAATCTCTATAAAACGCTAGATGAGTTACTATATACCTTTTCATACGTCTAACGTGGGCTTAATAAAATAACAAATATGAGTATGATCGAATATACACTGATCCATATTAGAGAACACTGATCCATCTTTCATCGAACTCATCAGGTCAAATGGAATGCACGTTTTGAAGTAAAGAAAGTTAAATAAATAGAGTAGTACAACAAACACATGTAAAGAAGATAATAAACGATAATCAAGAAATTCACCAGAGATACTTATCAAACAACACATGGACAACTAACAACTTCATTTCTAATTAAAGTCTTAACCCGATTATCTTGCACGTTTTTTTTAATATTCAACAAATCCAATTTATTCACATACTCGTTGGATAACTCGTGTGAATAT
>CANYCX011290457.1:0-15772 GCA_948193385.1 Breynia disticha f. nivosa
CGTCTCTCTTCGCTGTCTTGCCTCACCATCGCGTCTAGTCTCACTGAATGGCTTCTCCTCATTGCCTTTCCTCACCTCACCATCCCCTCTCCTCATGGGATCCTCGCCTCACCATCCCCTCTTTTTGTCGCCTCTCCATTAGCTCTCCTCACCACCTCACCTTATCGTATGAAACATTTTATGTCGTGTCAACATGTTTAATAAACAGGTCGTGTACGTGTTTGAAACTTTGATGCACTTAATAATTATGTCTTGTTTGTTTCGCTTCTAATCATGTCAACGAAGTATGTTGAAACACCATAAACACAACATATGAATAAGTTTTGACAGCTCTAGCTGCAATCCTTGGCCGAGACACATGGTCCATAATGAACCTGGCAATAGATGCCCCAGATTGATTGGTACCTGCGGTGCATGCTGTAAAGCCAGAGAAGAGAAGATCCTAAGTCGTCACATTGCCTGCACTTTTTTTTTTCAGGAGCAAATATAAGATGCCTTAGATCTGTTGGGATCAAATTCAGTGCGGTCGGTCAAGTCCTCCCAGTAATCTATAATGTTAAACTCGTATGAAAAATGATGAGGTAATTCCTGATCAGCATCCTCTGCCATGAACTCCTCATCATACTACCTTAACCAAAATGAGAAATTATAGAGCATCAGTTGATACATCACGCCACCAGCCCAAAACTCGACAAGAATTGTGTCGCCCTTCAGCGCCTCGTCGAGCTCAAACATAAAAATGACACTAGAAACTCCAGCGTCAACTCCCAACAGGCAAGGGTGTTCATCACAAAGAAGTGACCTCACCCTCATAACTGATGAGCTCTATCACATCGTCATAGAGACAAAGATGATGTAACGTGTCCTCATGTGGTTGACGGATAAGAGCAAAGGGATTTTCCATAGATCATTGAGGCACTGCTGCTAGGCAGGCTTATCCAAAAATTAGAGCATTTGAGTCAATCGCTGACGATCAGTGAGTGTACGTGTGCGCTTTCTGGCAGAATGTTTGCTGCACGAAGAACCTTCCTCTAACATTTGCACTCAAAACAAAAAGTAACAAAAACAAAAGCAATAAGTGAGGAAAGTAACAACAGATGTGCATTAAAGTGAAAAGTTCCACAATTCTGTCAAAATACCCAAATCAAGCTGAAAACCCTAACTTGAACACATAAAAATTGAATTATCCAACAAAATCAGCACAAATTTCACTCCAAAACTCAATAACACACTAGATCCTAACAAGAAAATCAACTAAAATGTTTAAGAACCCAAAATAGCATCACAATACCCAAAAATCCTATCTAAATTGTCCAAAATCACACTAACAAAGCTTAATTAAGCCAAAAACGTACAATAAGTGCAAATTCAACAATAAGTGCAAATTCCTATAATTTGTTCATCAAAATAGGTAAATCCATGCAAAAATCAAGAATGACAGGCAAAAAGAGTAAAAGGTACAAGTTTCTCCATGAAATCTCCATAAAAGCAAGGGAAAAAGGAAGAGGAAATGAAGCCATACCTGATTTGTTAAAAGAGATGGCTGAAAATAGTGGGAAAGGGGCAAAATATAGTGGCAAATGAGAGAATAGGGTTTCTAATGTAGGGTTTTCTAACATGTTCTGACATCTATGGCAGTAGAAAAACACTCAAGAACACATTAAAGACAGCAAAGATCCTCACCAAAATTCAAGAAACACATAGATTTATTCTTTGTCAATAACTAGTTGATAAGAAGACATAAACTTTAAAGAAAAAGAACTCACCTTGATGAATCTCCTTCAATGTCGTGGATTCTTTTGCCAAGAATAGTAACTACCGCCTCAGAATACTCTGAAACGACCTTTGTGACACCGTAAAAGAATCCTACATGTGATTTCTCTTATTTGCCAAAATCATATGAGTTTCTTGAGAAACTAAGGGCACCACATTGATTGAACATTATGGACAGCCTCTTAATCTCACGTCACTCTTCAGAAAAATCCTAAAAATTACTCTCTTGTGTTTTAGGTTGAAGCTCACGGCAATGGTTGGTGTTTAGAGGGGACGGCTCACAACTCTAAGAATGTTAGGGTTTTAGGTTCGTTTATAAAAAAAGAGTTGTATTATATTAAACCTCTCAACAATCCTAACACCATTGGGACTTTGTTAAGTGTTTAATAAAAATAAAATTCCTTTAAAACCAACCTCCAAAACTATGACTCTATAGATAATTAACAAGAATCTTTCTTTTAATTTATCCCACATTAATCTTGTCTTAATTTAAGACAAGGTTCTTAAATTTCAAATGGTGTCATCTATAGAGGCGAGGGTGATGAGTTCCCTGTCAAGGTCAGAAAGAACATGTCCATGATAAAATTTCAAATGGTGATCATTTACCTTGAACATACCTTTGTCGGTGTGAGAAACCTTGATAGTTCCATAGGGAAAAATACAGGTCACCCTTAATGGACCGGACCATCTGAGCTTTAACTTCCTGGGAAAAAGCCTCAGCTAGGAATTGTACAAGAGAACATGGTCACCTTCGACGAAGTCCTTCATAGGGTTGAGATGTAGGTCATGATAACTCTTTGAGCGTTCCTTGTACAGCTTACTATTTTCGTAAGCCTCCCTTCGTCATTCATTTAGCTCATTGAGCTGGAATTTCCTATTTATATTTGCAATAGAGAGATCAAGACTTGCAGATTTAATGGCCCAAAATATTTTATGCTCATGCTCGATTGGGAGTTGGCATGTCTTATTGTAGACTAATCTAAAACGTGAAAAACCTATAGGCATTTTAAAGGTAGTACAATAGGCCCACAAGGCATCCTCGAGCTTAACCGACCAGTATTTCCTATGATGCTCTACGATTTTCTCTAAAGTACGTTCTAATCCTCTATTAGCAAACTCTACCTGACCACTAGTTTGAGGGTGGTACAGCTTAGACACTCTATGTGTAACACCATATTTAGTAAGAATTTTCAAAAACTGCATTTTACAAAAATGGGTACTCAAATCACTAATGATCATTCGGGGTGAGCCAAAACAAGAAAAAATGATTTAGGAATTTCACAACTCTAACATCATTTGTGGCCGCACTTCGATGCATTTCAACACGTAATCTACATCAACCAAAATATACCTATGCGTACAACACGAGGGGAAAGGACCCATGAAGTCAATTCCCCACACGTCAAACACCTCATAAATAAGAATGAAATTCTAAAGCATTTCATTGCGAAGATAGATATTACCTGAGCATTGACAACTGTTTCAAATAGAAACATGCCTCTACGCATCCTTAAATATAGTGGGCCAATAAAAACCTGCCTCTACTGCTTTTTGTGGTGTGTGATTTGTGTTATAATGGCCTTTAGTCGGTCCTGAATATGGCAGTGACTCAGAATTTGCCAACCCTCAATGGTAGAAACACAACACCAGATAATCTATTCTGCAGAAATCCAAAATAGAAAAGGTTCCTCCCAAAAATAGTATTTCATATCAGAGAAGAATTTCTTCTTTTAGGGATACAAAAGGTCTTTTAAAAGGATGTCAACTGCCAAATAATTTTAAATGTTAAAAAACCATGGGGCTCGAGTACTCACATTGGAAATTGTGATCAATTTCTCATCATGGAAGGAATCATTGAGTGGCACCTTTGCTTTCGAATTGTCAGTAACGCCCTCTAGGCGAGACATGTGGTCAACTACTACGTTTTCATCTCCTCTTTTGTCCTAATTTCCAAATTGAACTTTTGTAGCAGTAGTATCCAATGTATTAAACAGGGCTTCGCATCTGCTTATTCAATAAATACATCGAAGCAGAATGGTCAGTTAAAAACAACTTTTAAGAGTATCAAATAAAGGCAAAGTTTATCGAAAGTAAACACGACAGTAAGCTACTCCTTTTCTATGGTGGTGTAATTCAAATCAATGTCATTTAGTGTTTTGCTAGCATAATATATAGGCTGAAAATGTTTACCATGTCGTTGTCCTAAAACAGCGCCCATAAAAAAATTGCTAACATCACTCATCAATTTAAAACGCAAACTCCAATTAGGTGCAACTAAAATGGGCGCATGAATCAATTTGGTTTTTAGTAACTCAACATCAGCTAAACATGCATAATTAAAATAAAAAATTGCATCTATTTCAAGCGATTGAGTCATTGGTCTGGTATTTTTGAAAAATCTTTGATAAAACAGCAGTAAAACCTGATATGTCTTAGGTAACTCCTAACCTGTTTGACTGAAGTAGGGGTGGAAAATTTTCAATCGTTTCAGTTTTCATTAGATCCACCTCTATCCCCCGACTAGAGATTTTGTGCCCTATGACAATACCATATGTGACCATAAAATCACATTTCTTCCAATTGAGCACCAAACTAGTGTCTTCACACCATTTTAAAACACGTTCTAAATTTTCAAACACTGCTCAAAAGAATCACAAAAAATAAAAAAGTCTTCATTGAATACTTTCATTATGTCATTAAAGAGATTGTCAAAGATGGCCATCATGCATCTCTGAAATATGGTCGGTGCATTACAAAGTCTGAACGGCATCTGTTTGTACTCAAAGGTGTCATAAGGGTACTTAAAGGTCATTTTCTCCTGATCCTATGGTGCAATGGGAATCTAAAAATAACTGAAAAGACCATCTAAGAAACAGTAAAAAGAATGACCGACTAACCTTTTAAGCATTTGGCTAACGAATGGCAGTGGAAAACAATCCTTTCAAGTGGCATCATTGAGTAGGCAGTAATCGAGACACACAAGCAATTCAGTAATAGTATGAGTTAGCATTAGTTCATTCTTCTCATTGGTCACCACTGTCATTGCTCCCTTCTTCAGCACTACCTGCACTGGAATAACCCACACACTATTCGAGATCGCATAAATGAGACTTCCATCATGTAATTTACCACAGCACGAAGTACATCTTCAATCTCTGGGTTCACTCGATGCTAATGTTGCACAATTGACTTGTACTCGTCCTCCATCATAATTTAATGCGTGTAGAAAGAAGGATCAACCTCTCATATGTCCAAAATCTTCCATGCTAGAGCTCGCTTATGTGCACAAAGAACCTCCAATAATTGCTCATTCTGTCGGTCCTACAACAGATGAAATGATCACAGGTAATTTATTATCTGGTTCCAAGTATGCGTACTCCAAGTGATTTGGTAAAGGCTTCAGCTCGAGAGTCGGTGGATTAAGCATTGCACACCCCACCGATCAAGTCCCTAGAATGGTTGTTTGCGAGTCACAAAATCAAAAGCCTCAATATGTGAGACTTGTATGGAAATTTAAACATCGTCCCGTTCTGTAGTACCACCTTGTACCAAACACCGCTCCAATGGATCCATATATGTAAGTTCCTACCAATAAACAAGGAAGGGTGAGATGAACTAATGAAGTAACAATGGTCATCCTTCACAAGAGAGTGACGTAAAGACTTAGATATCAGAAAAGTGAATTCCTTCTCACCAACTCTCAAGACTAATTTACCATCACTAACATCTATAATAGCCCTAGTAGTGGCTAAAAATAGACGACCCAAAATTAATGGAACCTCAACATCCTTATCATGTTTAAAATCACAAAATCCACAGGGAATATGAATTTATTGACTCTCACTAACACATTCTCAATTTTACCCTTAGGAAATTTTATCGACTGGTCTGCCAACTGTAAAATCATCCGTGTGGGCTAATGTTCATAAAAACCTAGCTATTTAAACATTTTGTATGGCATCAACTTAATGCTAGCGCCTAAATCAGCTAATGCTTTTTCACACAATAAACTACCAAAAGAGCAAAGTATAGTGAAACTCCCTGGATCTTGCAGATTTTCCAATAACTTGTTCTCCAAAATTGTGAAACACTCATTGCTTAGTGAAACTGTGGCTAACTCTTCCATCTTATGCTTGTTAGAAAGAAACTCCTTTAGAAACCAAGCATACTTGGGCATCTGCGATAAAGCCTTGACAAGTTGAATGTTAATATCTCACTGTTTAAAAATGTTAAGGAATTTACCAAATTGAGCATCCACATGCTTTTTGTTCAATCGGGCCGAATATGGAATGGTGAGCTTATACTCAAGAATTGGCTCTTTAGTTACAACTACTGGCAAAGGAGGTGTCACATTTGACTCGTCATCTTACTAAATGATCTCAGTAGGTACCTGCACAGCTATATCAGACAATCTACTTTTAATAGTATTGCTTACCTAAGGAATTTCCCAACCACTCCAGAGCGTGATAACATCTACATGTTCCCTCGGGTTGACTTTTTTGTTGCTAGGCAGAGTGCCTGGCTGTTGTTTTGAGACTTCCTTCGTTAATTATCCTACTTGCTTCTCCAAGTTATGAAGTGATGCTTTAGTGTTATGAACTAAACTCTCCACTGTCTGAAAAAAACGTCACTTGCTTTGATGATCTTGGAGAGGATATCCTCTAAATTTACTTTTCGCTCTGGCAAAGGGTCTTATTGCTGTTGAGGTTGTTGTTGTTAAAACCTCAAAGGATGGTTGAGTCACGCTCCTCCCTATGGAAAGTTCGAATGGTTCTACCATCCTAGATTTAGCTCTAACTGTATGGATTTTTCTAAGGTTGTTGACGTGGTTATTCTGAGTAATTGTGCACACCATGACATTCCTGCCCATCTTGGCCATCTGTATTAGAAGCAAACTACAAAACACGGTTAGTAAAACTAGAAGAAGGAAGAGAAATACCATCGATTTTCTTACTGAGTGCCTCAACTTGTGTAGCCAAAGTAGTGACTGCATCCACGTTATAAACTTCTGGTTGTCATGTCAGTCTAGCTCGGGAAGTACCTCATTGGTAGTTGTTCATCACCATTTGCTCGATGATTTCCTAAGCTACCTCTGGTGTCTTACTATTTAGTGTCCCTCAACTGCTACATCTATAGATTGCCTAGTACGAGGGTTTAGACCGTTGTAAACCGTCTGAACCTACATCTAGGTAGGAAGATCATGTTGCAGGCATTGTCGAACCAAATCTTTAAACTGCTCTGAAGTATCATAAAGAGTCTCCAACTCCAACTGAGCATAGAAGGAAATGTCATTCCTCAGCTTGGCTGGCTTGGCAGGTGAAAGTACTTGGCCCAAAATTGCTCAGCTAACACATCCTAAGTGTTGATGGATCCTTATGGAAAAAATTTGAGCTACTGCTTGGCACGCCTCCATAGAGAGAACGAAAACAACCGTAATCTGATAGCGTCATCTGAGACACCATTGATTTTAAAGGTATCACAGGTTTCCAAGAAATTGGACAAATGCGTGTTGGGATCTTCGTCCTCTAGTCCATCAAACTGCACATATTTTTGGACCATCTCGATGAAGTTCGGCTGGATTTCAAAATTGTTAGCCACCACCATCGGTTGGACTACGCTAGAAGTGGTGTCTATTATGTTCGACCGAACATAGTCAAACATCGTCTGTGGATTTTTCTCTATCATGGCTGGAGTCTTTAATTGCTCTGAATTTGAGTTGCTTTTGCTTTTGAGATTAATTGTAGTTTTATCTTTCAGCAGCTGGTGTTCCTTTCTATATTGTAATTGAAAGCTTAATCTTAGAACTGTGTGTTCAATCTCAGAATTGGTTTTGATGAGGTCAGAATTATCAATTCGAGCCTTAAACCGCTTACAAACCTGCAAGAACACTTAAAAGAAACACTCAAAACCAAGCATAAAATCCAGCAGAAAGAAATAATAAAAACAAAGCACGTAAAAGGAAAAATAAAGATTGAAAAATGACTAGAGTAATAAATAGATTGATTTCTTAATATTGAACAGGTTAATACCACAGCTTGCTAAGCAAGTCTACCTATCGAACAGTAATATAGCAACCATAGTATTGAGTGTCGATCCACAGGAACAGACAACTACTAATACTATCAATCTAATCTATTATAACAAAAGTGGTTTTCAAATTAAAAATAATACAAAAATGGTATAAATAAACACTAAAATTAGCAATATCAAAGAAATCTAAATATGTGTGAGAGAAACAAACAGATTCAAATGAGAATAGAGCAGATATCTATACGTCGACTCCTCCTAAGATTTCTTATGCATGTGACTTAACTATTCGAGTATCAATGATTATTGGACAACAAAAATGTCTATTCTATGTTAAATTATCTCTCAATTAAATTATCACCAAAGATTAAGTTGATTAGTAAAAATCTCTTTTAAACTAAAACCTTTAATCCAGCATTATCGTTTAGTAAATTTCTCTATTAGCTTTACACTAATACATAAGAGTTCTGCAATTCTATCTTTAGAATCATAGGCAACTCTTTTCATCTATGGGGACCTAATTCACACGACAATTTTTCAATTAATCTATGCAAAGTTATCATTCTTACACAAAGGTAAACATTTAATAACATAGCTGAATCTCAATATATATCATTGAAAATAACTCGAATAACCAAGTCACAAATTATAATCCATTAAAGGACTCATCTAATCTAGATATCCATAAGGATTTAGCTCATACTAAGACTAAACCAAACACCAAACCAAATAGATAACAATGTGACAATGAAACAATACATAACAATGCTTACAATGGCGACAAAACTAAGATCTATGGAAATAATCTCCTTGTGCGATGTTTTCCCGACTTGGATTTTTGCTTCTCTGGAACTGGCAATAGGGTTCTTTGCTATTCCTCTAACAGCTTCTCTCTGACCTAAACCTCCTCTATTTCTAAAAAGAGACCTTTTATATCAAACCCTAAAATATGCACAATAAGTCACAAATGACCTGCAAAACAGGCTGGACAAACTGTTTTATAGGTCGTTTACTAAAATGCAATGCAAATTCTTCAGGTAAAATGGTTTGGTGAATGGTTTGGCTAAATCATTCCACAGATTGTTCTGATACTCTAGAAAACCTTCTATTTTGTCCAGTTGAAGCAAATAGTTTGGGGAACGGTTTGGGATAAACCATTTTGAAAAGCTTTTTGATCCTTTGAAAACCTTTTATTTCTTTTAGAATTGTAGGTGGAATGGAACGTTCTGGTAAATGGTTTACGGAGGTCGTTCTACAAGCTGTTTGCCCACCTCTTTTAGCTCTTTTCTTGTTGTTTTGCTCTATTTTGACCCAAATTCCATCCTTTTGCGTTTAAAGCTCCAAGAGTGATCTGAAGACATAAAAATCGAATAATTAACATAAACATTACCTAAATAGCTGAAAAACCTGATAAATGTCATAAATTAAGTAAAAAATATATGTACGAATTAACATTTATCAAATACATCATAGGAAGGATGTATTAAATTGATCCATCAAATAAAAATTTTATATGGTAGCCTAGAAGTCCTGAATATTCTCATAGTGATTCTTATATTAGTATCCTTAGACCTGAAGTCTTAATGTAACTTAGGTGAATTTTAATATGCTTTAGCATATGGCTTACGTGATTTGCAAGTAGGTTACAAATACGGATATGATTGGTTATGTTATAATCCATGCTATCGAGCCATAAAAAAGATAAATTCTATTTGCTTAGGTCATTATTAACCTTAAAGATGACTTGTTCTATTCCTTGGACTGTCATGATATCAAAATGTAAAGAATCGTATAAAATTGTAAGGCAAAAAAATTAATTGTTATTGAATTTCATTTACTTTAGTTATTATTAATCTTAAATAAAATTAACAATGTTTAAATTGACTTTATAAGTCAATATTAATGACAAATGGGCCTACAGTATCGCTCACTCGGTGCTTGAAGAGAAAAGGATGACATGGTAATTTTATGATTTAGCATTTTTGAAAAGAAATGTTCACTATATTAATATATTTTCACTAAATTGATTACGTAAAAAAATTTATAGACATGGATAATGTATGTCTTAATTAAGAAAGGGTTGGAAAAAATCATGTTTTTTTCATAAACCTAAGCATTCTACACATTTATGTGGTCTTAAAAGATAGAGAGATAATTTTGATTTATCTTTAATTAATTCTTTGAATTATTATTAAAGATTTGTATTTTAAATACAACACCTTTTAAGAAGTTTGTTTTGGAATTAAATTTAGAATCCTAATCTAAGACTACATACACCATAAAAGTTTATAAATATTCACATAATTAACACATTAGGGTTACACTTTTATGCTACATGTTTTTCTTCAAGAGTGAGAAGAAAACATCACACAAAATATGCTAACCCTAAAATTTTATCTCTCCCCATGTTGTTTTCACTTAGTCTTTAAACACCAAGTTGAATTGGTTCAACTTGAATAAATCATAGGTTCAAAGAGAGAAAATTATTTGTTCTTTATAAGTGTGTGTGTGAGAGTAGAGAGGAGTAACTCAAGGGTAGTGCCTTAACCTCAACAATATGAGAATGTCGACCAAGTTAAAGAAAAATAAGGTAAATTTTTATTGAATTAATTCCTCAATATTATGGTGATCTTGTTTCTGTTTAGGTTAATCCAAAAAAATTTTAAATTCTATTGCCTTATTGTTAACCTTAGGAATAGAGAATTTCCAACAGTGACATCACATCCATGCTATAATTTATTGTTAAAATTGGTTTTTCATGTTAAAGATTTGACTGTTAATCTAAAATTTCAAGAAACTAAGCTAAAGATTGCATGTTTAGGTTAAAGTTTGAGTCTTTACTGATAATTATTGATTCACGACGTTGTACTTGAATGTGTTTGTGGATGGTTATGTTGTTTGAGATATAGTGCTTAAAATGTTGAGAAGTGTTTATTGATGGAATTGTGAATGGTCTGATATAGTGCTTAAAATGTTGAGAAGGGTTTATTGGTGGAATTGTGAATGGTCTGATATAATTGGTTTTGATTTTAGTGGTGACATGAAAATGTTGGGTTGTTTTGTTGTCAATTATGTTTTTACATCTGTGTCATCTTATTGATAATGCACTAGAGGCGCAAATGGTGCATAGGCACGTAGATGTGCAAAGGGTGCATAAGAATTTTACATCAAATGGATGCAAATATATCTGATCAAAATTTTGAGTGAAAGGGACACAAATATAAAAATAAACCAAGGATGTACAATGACAGACGCAATTGAAATATTGGACATCAAATGGATGCAACTACATTAGCATGCATTGTTTGCGTCGCATCGAATAATGAAAAATTTATGAAAAAGAATGATTTAATGTGTGAACTATGATAGTTCATGTGAGAACGAATTCATAAAGGAAAATGATGATGTATCTAGTTATGAAAGTGAGCATTAGAATGATTTTAAGGCCAAATAATGCAAAAATAATTATATATAATTATTGATCAATGAATTATGAAATGGGGTTATAATGTGAATTGGGTAATTTGATTGTTGAAAGTTTGATTGGTATGTTCAAATGACTAGCGGTTGAATTTGGCAAGATTGATTTGATTGTTGAGACTTGGTATATTTTCGTTGATAGATTGTGATTTTGAATGTTGATAATTTGGTATTGGTGTTTTTGATGGAAATGTGTTTCAATAATTGTTACAATGCGTTGACATCATTTAATGACTGTAAATTGTCTACTAATGACTCGGAACTGCATAAGACATTCAATTAAAAAGATTATGAATCATTTTGAACTATTTAAAACTCGCTCGAACACTACACAGACAACCAATTGTCCATGTAACATTACATGGACTATGAGGAATTCTAAGGAACTGACTGTGTAAAGTTCCAAGAGATTACACAGACATTTAGCTAGGAAAAATTGGTAGACCATCCGTGTAATAATATAGGAAATAAAACAGACATTCTCATGATTTAGTAAGTTACACAGACAATGAGTAAATTATTGAGATGACAATGTAATATTTCTAAAATGTCAAAAACTGTTTATTTGAGATAACAGAGTTAAAAATGGTTGCTACATGTCTATGACTTATAGTAACTTGAATAATGTACAATTATGCTTGAATCATTAATGAATTACTAGGGTTTTACATAATACAATATCGATAGAAATAGTAAGGCAATAATAAATTATCTGTATTATTAAATGAATGATTGCATTTTGTCTTATATAGTCAGGTAAGAGCTTTGGCGTATACTCTTACTGAGTCTTTGCATTCATATATTATGTGTTATGATAATGTTGTCAACTGATTATAGAGGCAAAGTCGTATGGATTCTACATACGAGGTCCTAAATGCAAAAAAAGAAATATTTTGGATTTTGAGAAATTGTGATCTATAAAATAAGTTGTAAACCATATTTAAAGTTTATAATTAATTGTTAATGAATTTTATTTTGATATCTGGCATATCCAAATGTTTAAAACTTAATATCTTGAAGATTTTGGATAACATTAAATAGGTTGAGTTGGAATTTAATCATTATTAATAGGTTAATGACATTATAAGGAAACATGAAAAATTTCTATGTAATTCTAATATAATTAATTAATTAGTTAAAAAATAAAAAAAATTTAGGGGTCATAATATTTTAGGTTGCATTTTTAAAACTGAAAATGAGTCGGGTTGGACGGGTTTACTATGAAACTCGGTTAGGCAACTTTAAGTTAGTCAGGTTAATTTTTTTTTCAATGGCCTACTGAATAAAACTAATAAAGCCTATTTTGATTATTGTTGGTGGTATTTCTTATTAACGTATAAAATATGTCAAATACGTGTGCAAATCTGCAACCTCTGCTGGAGTAGTCGAATATTAGCGAGAGCTAGACTTCTAAAGTCCACTCAACAATTATTGTATACTGTGTTTGAGAGAACATAAGAAAAATTTACTTTCTAAACATTTTCTCTAAAATGTTACAAATGAACTCACTTCGTAATGAAAAAACTCGTTCTCTATTTACTTATGTTATAAGCTAAATTACATATTTGGTCTATAATATAATACAATATATTTTAGTTTTTTTCATTTCTCAACGTCATTGATGGATTTCAATGTCCAACAATTAATCATATGAATAACCATATTTTTTTTTTAAATCTCAATAAATAAAATAAAATATAATTGATTAAAAATTTAAAATAAACATATAAATGATAATATATTTAAGAGGTCACTTGAAAACATTTTGCTATTAATTATATTTTTCAATATAATGTTGAAATGAAAAATATTTTGAAGTACTCTAATTTAATAGTTTTAAAATTATTTTTATGTTACACAGTACGTTTAGAAATTGGATTTCTCTAAATTGAGGGATTAGAATACAACCGAGAAACATATTTCTACTGTTCATCCCCATCACCTTGGATCCAATTGCTGCCAACACCACTGTGGATCCAGGCACTGCAGGCGGCAGAAGTCGCCCGCCTGATCTTCCTAATAGTAACCCATCTTCTCACCCTGTGGCTATGGATAAAGAATTCCCCTTCCTTTCCCAGGCTACTGTCGCGAAGAACAAGAAAGGCAAATGGAGCACCATCCATAGACCAGAGCCTGCAATTCATCCTACTTTAGAATCTCGTGAGAAACAAAAGCTACCCTCATTCAAGGACACACTCTTAAATGTGTCAGATGAAGCCATGACTAATCCTACATCAGACACTGAGGATGTCGATTGCTCTGATGAGTAAGGCGAGGAGGAAGAGGTAGAAGACCCCGAATGCCCTGTTGTAGTACTTACTGAGGAGGAGTATAAGGCAATGTGTAAACCCTGGAGGAAAACCCTAAATTGTCAAAGTATTGGGTTGAAATCTAGGGTTTAACATCATCAAAAATCGAATAATTAGCATGTGCAAACCCAGAGGGCAAATGATAATTACTGATGTGGCCTACAATTATTATGTAATCTGGCTGTTGGATGAACATGACTGCGAAGTCGCACTCTTTCGAGGGCCTTGGCTAATTGCAAACTACTACCTTATTGTCCAAAGGTGGTTTCCATCCAAAGATGGATAGAGTGAAAAGGCAGCAGTTTGTGTGAAACTCAATTTTATAAACCTCATTTTCTAATTAAATATACTTTTTCAGAAATAATATAATAATCAAAAAATTTTGAGGAAAGAGAAAATATAAACACATGTATTTCATAAACCGGCCCAAATCTCTTTTACAAAACACAAAATAAAAATATTCAGAAGCTGTAATAAAGTTTGAAAATAAGTTCCAAACCAAAATGCATATCTGTACAAAATATGTACAATATCAAATTATCAAAATATGAACTCCAGAGCCTGGACCTATGACGTGTATCTTTCGCAAATCTGATCACAGCAGTCTTAGGTTCGATAGTAGCTATCTACGATCTGCACAACATTAAAACAATCAAATAGAAGTGAGCAAATACTCAGTAAATGTCTAATTACCATTTAATTGCATTATCAATTAGGATAACATTCCTATTCATTAATAATCAATTATGTACTGTTTAAATGAAGTGCAATGGAATTTCCAACAAGCACGAGTCGTGTTTGATAAGCACGAGTCATGTTTGATAAACACGAGGTCGTGCTCATCCTTAAATTCCCAGTTGGCACAATTCGTGCCATATAGAGCACAAGGGAGTGATCATATCATTTTTTTCCAGAATTTACCAGGCACGGAACGTGTTGGCCAGATTGATCAAAGCACGAGGACGTGCTTGTGAACACGGCGTTGTGCTGACCTTCTGGTTTGCATATCTTATTTTTTATTCTTATACACAAGGCTGTAAACAAGTGTTAAATATCAATATCATACTAGTACCACAATTATAGTAATATGCACTCCAAAACAACACATTAAATACACATATAAGCGCAAAATGATGATGTTAATGCAATCACACGATATGCCCCGAGGTGATTCTTTTTCATTATCTTTTTTTTTCTTTTCTTTTTTATTTCTTTTCTTTTCATTTTCCCTCGATACCGGACCGACATCAAACCCAGTTCGGCATCGAGCCCAGCTCGGAATATCATCAGTCCTAGACCAGCATCAAGATCTCTATCGGAATCATCCTCAGGCCTAGCCTAGAATATCGGCCAAGTGTCACACAAGGAATGCACTACAAAATCAATCAAATGCATTCATATGGCCACTAAATGAAATCACATGTATGCTCATCAAACAAATCACATGTTTTTCATATCATCAAATCCATAAGTCATAAGAATATCAAAGGCAATAGCCAAATATACGCATACCATCATCAGTTCACATAATCAAATATGAACATCAACGGAAAAAACATAATCATGTCATACAATCATCTTAATCATGCTCATATAATATCATCTCAAGCAAGGAATCATAAACCAAGCTACTAATGTTCATAAGAACATAACATATATGAGCATAATAATAATAATCAAATATAAGTAAGCATACATATCTTCTAAGATCATCAATTGAAGTTCCTATGAACATATAAGCACCAAACTTAGCAATGGTAAGTGTAAGAACACTTACCTCGACAATCGTACAAAGTCAGCGTCGAGCTCAACTTTGATCCAAAACTCGTATAGTTCCTCCTATACGTAAATCATAACATAAAGGCTGTTAATATTGTCTTCTTTACTAATTTCGTTAATATAAACATCAAGCGCAGCCCTTCCCCTTTAACCAAGATGTTCTCATTAGCTTCTCGTAATCTCCACAATTCCATCAATTCATAGTAACTAGTGATTTAAGTGTCTAATCTATTCTAACGAGTCAATTAGCTCTAGCTCAACTTCCTAACATCAATTTAATATCTCACATCAGTAATTCTTCAACCTTTCTGAATTCCATTCAACCTTAACTATCTCATATGTTCATAAATCAAACTTATGAACGTACCTTAGTGAGTTTGGCTTGATTCTTACAAGAAACTCTG